>JACXGK010005795.1:0-31444 GCA_016801125.1 Novumbra hubbsi
AAAACCTTACACCACCTCCCTTATTGAACTGAACCTGAAAACCTTACACCACCTCCCTTATTGAACTGAACCTGAAAACCTTACACCACCTCCCTTATTGAACTGAACCTGAAAACCTTACACCACCTCCTTTAATAAACTGAACCTGAAAACCTTACACCACCTCCAGTGACCCTGAGCATCACTCCAAATGTCAGTTGCTAAGAGGCAGGTATGAAAAGTTTGTTTTCCAAACACAGAGAAACACAGAACTTATCCTAGACAAACAGACAGATTCAATGGACAAAAACATGCACGTGATTGCAAAGTATGTTTCTGGGTGTTGCTCGAGGGGCTATGAATGGACTTATTCAGTAGACTTAGGGTTGGAAGGAGGGGCTTCAATTCTGATGGGGGTGGGTAGTGCGGGTGGGGGGGAGGGGGGGCAGTTCTTCACCCAAAGGCCAAGAATTTACACGAGTCACATGACCATGGTTAAGAGGGCGTGGGTCCTTGGCCCAGAGTAGTAGCAGAATAAACAGCTAGTGACTACATGTAGACTTCACTTGCTATCATCACAACACAGCTACGTTAGGCCTCCCGGCTGTTGTGTTCACCAAACTCCATTGGACAATCAACAGTGCTTTTAGCCTGCAGTCAGTCTAGCTAGCGCCTGCATCATGCTACTGCACAACATATTTAGAAATTGGTATTATGGAAATAGATCTACGGCATATCTTTGTAATAATATATTAAGAAGATAATAAGCCGTTTCAGATACTATTTGCAGAACACTGTTTTCTAAGTGATGGTAAGAAACTCCTGTTCTTGTTAAACTGCTTGGCTTGTACAGAACCATATTTGTATTCCTTCGGGACGGGTTTTGAAAGGCTGTCCAGGGTATACTGGCATAGCGTAGATGTTTTTCAGTTGGCAAGGTTGGAAATACAGAACCAATGTTGTGCGTGACAAACAGCTCTTATTTTCACACATTGCGAACCTTTGGACCGAACACGCCTTACCATAGGCTTTCCAGATGCTGTGGTAGGATGTGGTAAAACTCTAATGAATAAATGTACACTTTTAAAACTTCATAGCAGAAAGGTAATCTCAGATCAAAGAGAAGAACCTTGAGACAGGTACCAGTTACACTGACATGAGGATACAGTTTGCCTCCATTATTCTTTACAAGTAAACTCATTCCTCTGCTTGGGTCAGTTTCAGATCATTGACTATTTTGAAGGAATGGCTACTATTCTTAACATGCCAGTTCAACCTAAAAACACAGAACACCTGTGCCACCAATAATGATTGGGGCTATGGGGAAGCTATGGAACATTGTAGCATTTACACAGTGGTGCTTGCAATCTATGACCCACATGGATGCGAGTACTCTTGCACATGGTAGCAACATTTAATGTTCCTTGATCGCCACATAATGTCAAATCTACAACTTCAGTGTAAATGATCATTTTGTTGGAAATACTAAAAAAACAAACAATGCAACTGTTACCTAATGCTGACTGCTGGTTTGTTTTTAATCAAACCATTTATTAAAATATGTTAAAATTGGGATGACTTACTTGGGTCTTCAACTTTTCTGAATGTGTAACATTCGCATATGCCGAGATTGGGAAAGTGAAAAAAGAGGCTATAGAATTAGGATTATTATTTTTTTAAATACAGTGAATCAATTATAAAACACTCAATTTAATTTCTGCCCGTCTGGGATATATTCTAGCTCCAAAAGTAATGTAAACTTTTAAAAAACACACTTGCCCAGGCAAACGCGACTTAATGAGCGTTCAGAGCTTGTTGGTAAGAAGAGGATTTTGAAATAAATAAATATATCCATTCAAATTGTTATACATACACTGCTCAGAAAATTAAGATGATTAACTTGTAATCATATCAGTATACCAACAAGTGACACATCACCTTTATGACAGCAAGGTAATTGAAGTCACACTGCAGTATATATTTTGCTCTCATCAAAACATACACGCCAGTGCCTTTAGAACTTTGATTGGAACATTCTACTGTGGTTAGTTTCTAAGGAACAACAATGTAACCTATTGGCCACAAACAACAAGGGTGGGTATTTTGTAAAATGAGGGATGGACAGAACAAAACTGCTTATCAATGTATGGTGGTGGCTATGTGATGTCATGAAGCTACTTTTCTTCCGTAGGCCCTAAGTACTTGCGTATGACATACAGCATCAAGGGCTTTATTTAGCACCAGCAGATTTTAGAGAATACTCTAGCTGCTTCGAATGGGAGGCAGCATAATGATTAAACATAAATGACTCACGGACCACAGAGTCAAGGGTTCTGAAGGATCTGCAGACATTTACATGGACAAATAGTTTTAGTTCCCTTGCAATGTGTTCTTATGTATGTGTTCTTCCACGCCATCAAACTTTATATAAGAAGACTAATTGCTTTGCAATTATCTTGACAAGAAGAGGGTATACAAAGTATTGAATGTAGAGACCCCAAAAATCTAGTTTTTGAGAAAAATAACTATTGCTTGTTTTAACAATGTTTTTCTTAGAAAACTTTTTGCAAATTTTAAGGTTACATTTCCGCCATCAAACTTAAAAATAACAATGAATTTTTTTCGTAGCCTTCCATCCTAATCTTTACCAACTGAGACATTATGGAGGGAAACAACAATGAAATGAATATGCCTGATCTGTACCACAAGACACATCAGACAAAACTCCATGGTCATAATGTAGCATCCAAGAAGCCTTTTTTAATACCTCATTATTATGAAGGTAGAAGCTTTGTGTCTTTTTCATCAACATAGTCTGAAGTGTGGTCCAAATGTTGACCCACTGAGTGCCTTTCTCACAGCTCTTTACATGAGAAGACAATGTCCCCTTTATCCCAACAAGCCATTTGAATAGTTATCAGATAAAAACGGTCTGGATCTGCTCCTTAATCCAGCCCTTTTATCAGATTAACTCAGATTTATAACTCTCTCCCCCTCTATCTGTGTTCTGGCTTTGGCATGGCAACGACTCTTACCAGCAAAGTGGTGTGTTTGGAGTACACCCTTTATGCTTCATGTCCCATCCAGGTTTATTGGCGATTACACAAAAACAACATTCTTAATCTGAAATGGAATTTATATTCTAGGGGTTTTATGATGGATTTGTGGGCTCATTCCTTTAAGTGGTAGTTCTAATCGGATAGCAGAGGAGATGCTGGTTTATTTCTCCATTCCACACGCAGGTATATGTAGTCTAGCCAGCTGTGTACAACTTGGGAATAGACAATGTTGTTTACTTTCAATGGAACTATTCTAGTTCCCACCAGAAAATAGCTTGTTCGTCTTGAGGGAATCGACCCACATTTTGTTGATCAGGGCCAGAAACTGAGCCTCGGTAGAGTAGAAGCATTTTATTTATTTTTTACAGTAAAAACATGGCGCATACAGTCCATATAAACAATAGCCATGGGATTTCATTTGGTGGTGCTCTCTTTCCACTTTCCTCCTAGGGGCTGACTTTTACTCCTGCTGATCCCTGACTAAGTGGCGGACCTGGGGGAACCGCCCACTCCATAGATCCCATTCTTGACCATCTGTGCCCTCTGCCCATCAAGCATCTAGCTGAGGGTACTAAGATATCTATGCTAATAGAACCACCATCAGTGGGGTTGCACTTTATTACAACGGGGGGTCTGTTAGGAAAAGCCTTTGGATGAGGTATTGTATGATGTTTGAGTTTCTCTCCTCTGAAATGATTACACACGCACACACAAAAGAGTATTACAGTGCATGTTGCAGGTATGCAAACAAGCCATAAAGTTATTTGGCTCATTGATGACATGTTATTTAATGAGGACACCCAAAGAAGAGAGATGGGCATGTATTTGTTGTGTTTGATGAGGGAAGCATTTTGCAATGCATACATGCAGTATGTTCCAGGACCAGTAAGGAGGTCCTCTTTGGAATTATGGTTGCACAATATTTCTGTAAGATCTCTGTAAGGACAACATCTGTAGCAAAATGTATTTTAAAATGGTTTTATTAATAATATATTCACTCACTACTTCACTCTCAATATTCTAACATGTAGACTTCTGGCCCGCTGTGTCTAGGTGATGTTTCAAGAAAGTATTGGAATCGGCTACAGATGAAACATCTGGACTATGTGGGTGGTGAGAGTTTTTCCTGGTCACGCATTCAGAAAAAACTCAGGTCCCAAATCACATGTTCCCTAGTACCGAGGCGTGGAGTGAGTGGAAGTATCCCCCCGTCGATGCTGTGTGCTTTGAGAGGCGGTAGCCATTGTGGCCAGAAGCGCAACACGCAAGATAAATATTTGCCTCTCGGTGGTGAACATGCTTTACTGTGGACCAACGTCTGGCTTCCCTGGGCTTTCAAAAACGGTTGTTACAGTTGGTGTGGAGCTGGAGAGAGGCCGAGAGGAGGCTCAGACACAACTCTGGATTCCACTACGATATTGATGACAAATGTACTTCATGAATGTGGTGTTTTAATTCCAGGATGTCAAATGGTTTTTACTTTGATATACTGAAAATAGTGACCCAATTGTGTGCGGCAACAGCCCATAACTACAATACAAAAATGAATGCAAAAGGGCGGGGAATGAGACCGATTGCATATTCGCTGTCACGTTTCAGTATAAATCACCGGTGTCATGTAGATATTTACTGCTTTCTGAATAGATTCATTTTATTGATTTGAATACATTTTTCCAGGAGAATCTTAATATGGGTCAGGTACGATTATGGCCCAAATACAAATAGTGGAAATAGTATGTAAAGGTATAAAAAGATATCTGAGGTCTGGATCACAATTTCAAAGTAACTAAATTTAACTCCAAACCAACCCTGACCCTTTCCTGTATTCTTTGTATGCAGATGTAGATTTGGTCTTGTGTTGTTGGTTATTGTCCTGCTAAAAGGTGCATTTCTCTGTGTGTTCTGTGTGAATCCCACTTAAGCCATTGCCTGTTTAGATTCATGCCTTTTATTTTGATCCTAAAAGCAAAGTCACGCAGAACCCTGTCATGAGACAGGCACCATCAGGCTTGAGGCATTTACAAAGTGATACATTTTCTTAGATTAAATTCAAAAACAAGGCGTCACATTTGAAACTCAAACATTTGACAGGTTCGTTTTCTGGTATTTCCATTAAGATGCATGTTTCGGAAATACACTGTATGTAGTCTTTATTTGAGACATCCGATTTTGGAATAAGGCCTCTGCCTTATGACAGCAAATACCAGCACAGTCAAGAAATCAATGTTGAGAAGCACATTCAATTCTGGCCCTTATCATGGTCAACCAAGGATGTTATACTGGAATTCATACCCACCGGGAAAATAACCCACTCTCAAAGGAACAAGACAACCAGATTTGATTATTAACTCCCCAAACCCACACGCTGGCGGCATATTGCATTGCTCTCCCAGGGACCCCTGGAGTCAAAGCCGGCACTCAGAGTAATGCAGCTAACTGCTAGGCAGCGACTTTATCTCGGACCCATTCACAGACCCTATTTTCTGCAGCCCACATGTTCTCTCACCACCAGCATTTAGCGCTGTAACTGTATTTACCATCGCCGATGGCCTCGTGGTGATGTCCCTGAGCAGTTTACATCCTGCCCTGGGGGACATTTCTAGCTCAGAAGGATGACTGTGTCTTTGACGTGTGTCTGCGTCATTTCACACATCATCGACATCGTAATTACTATCTTGAACACGATTGAAGAAACTTTGAAAGTCAAATTTGTTGTTGTTACCCATCTGCCAATCACTGTCCTTCATTATTAGGCTTTCAAAATGCTCCCTGTTCTTTGTTGTTGAGTTTGTGCTTCAAATTCAAAACGAGACTGAATGATTTTACATGTGGCGTAAGTATCAGGGACACAGAACGTGGTAGCCATGAAAAGAAAAGTGCTGTTTGTCCTCTGTGAGCTTCCAAAGCAGCATCAAGACACAAGCAGCAGATTCATCACGTCTTGTATGTCGCAAGGCGGAGCTGCCGTAACCGTGAGCAACCCACAAGACTTGCCGTTTCAGAGATCCTCTGATTGTCTTGCCATAGCAATTAGTCTCATGTCACTCAGGTCTTTACTCCTGCCCATTTGTCTTGCATGTTGATTGTGACAACCGATTGTTCAGTTACCATTTGAATCTAACCAGACCTGTACATGTTGCCCTTGTCAGGAGACAATCAGGCCTCATTGGTCTTTTACTTTCATAATCTCCTTCTGGCACAGCTAGAAGAGAACTAAGCATCCTTCAGAGACTGGCTCTGGCATATTTGGAGAGTTTTTCATAACCACCATGTTTCATGAATGAACATTGCTTGCTCTTTGAGGTTTTACGCTTGGTATCTGTCTAAAACGTAGTGGCATCTGTTGTTATAAGGGTTTAGAGAAGACATGTTGTTTTTATATCAGATTGTTTTGTTTAGGCCGAGTGTGACTAACATTTGACACGATTAAACATAAGATGCTTTCTGCATGAATATACTTCTTTCATTGTATCCTGAACGGGCTTACGTATGCTATATTTGGGTGGATACTTTTTGCTGTTAAAATTATAGATGTTTCTGTGTCCAGGAGATCCGGCCTGTAGATGGTGCTATTCATTACAGATCTTTTTTCTTTTCCAACTCTATCCGTTGCTCTGTCTCGGTCTGTCCCTTTCTCTCAGTGCGTATCTCTTTCTCTCTCTTCATCCCCTCCACACAGTGAGCTCATTGACCCCTCCTTCAGTCAGTCTGGATCACTGTCTCCTTTCTGGTGTTACCACTTTCTCTATAGATAGATAGAAAAATAGATAGAAAGATCCAACCATCTATATAGCATTGTTTTCCTCTACTCAATCTCTATCTTTCTATTCTTTCTTAACTGCTGTTCTCACACACACCCCCTCCCCCTCCACCTCACCCCCCCCTCTGGCTAACACTGTCCCTGTTGGTATGTTCTGTTGATTGCAGTGTTCCTGTGGCCACTGTCTAGGGCTGCATACCAACTTTGCCTGCAACTATTCTGGAGCAGGAGCAAGAAGCAACTGAGTGGGCAGAGTATCAGGGCAATGGGGGAAAGGACACGGGGGCAGTAAGGGGGGCCATGCTCAAGGCACTCTGGGGTATTGAGGAAGCCAATACTAGCCCCCCCCCCCCCAAACACCTAATCCTTGGACCACAAGTACCACAAACTCCATACACAACTGACACAGGCCACCAGGGACATTTCAGGGTTTTAGGCGTGTCTGTTCTGTCTCAGCGCGACCACACCAAAGGAAGTGAAAATACATGTGCGCCGTGTTAACGCAACATTAAGGTGTTCCATTTAAGGCCAGTTTGAGGAGTTAAACGGGCCAAACTGCTCGGCTCACGTTGCTGTGCAATATGTCAAATGAGTTCACGAGACACGCCAAGTGATACAGACATAATCGCGTGGCCACGTCCGAAACTAGGAAGGCTGATAATCTATGATGCAGATAAAGGTAACGTTACGTAATGCACCTAATCTCCTTAATGGTACTGACCACCAGGGGTGGGTCCAGGGAATCAGCCATCCTGTAGATCCAACAGATACGGTACCATTTGCCTAATGCCCCTCGTTAATGTCTCCCCGGGGAACGCTCACAGTTAACATGAAGGGGCGAGGGAAGGGAGAGTTAATCAGGAGCGCGCATCCGATGCTGAAATGACCACGCGCTTGTACATCCGCACGGCCGAACGGGCCCAGCGAGCGAGGAGCGGCCGGCTGGATCCCAGCAAGAGAGGACAAGTACGGTACCGCGTGGCCGAAGGTCCCGGGATCACAGAACCCCCGCCAGGAGCTGTGGTGATTCACGTCCGGCAGGTAAACGTTCCGCGGCTGAGACATCCTGTATGGCGCTGGGAGTTTACACTGAGCGATACCATACTTCCCAGGCCCCGCTCCCGTCATGTAAACCAAGGATGTGGCCGCTTACAACCAGCGAAAGCAGGAAGTGTCAGGTTCTTACCTTTGACCCGGCAGGGTCAGCGTAGCTTATGTCTCATATCCAAAGTGGTCATTGTCGTCCGATAGTAGATTATGTAATGAATCAGACCCAAACACAATGGATAAATATTAGTCGGTTTTATTTAGTTGTAATTGAAATATGCGGTACATCCGTTGGTTTTATTGAACAGCGTGTTTGAGGGTTTGGTAATGTACTGTACATGGTTTATTCTTGTCTGGACCATAACAAGGGGATCTTTTCAAATGGACAGAAAATGCACAGTGTCACATTCACTTTGGTGTTTTTCTGACCAAAGTTTGTCAGAGGAACTGAAACATGTTTTGCAGTACTTACTTTCGAACATCAGAATCAAGGAAAAAAGGAGGTGCTAAAGGGAGAAGTGTTTAAGGGGAGAAGAGATGCTCCAAGCCAATTGAGGTGCTTAATTAGGGGAATGATTAATGCAGTTCTCTTGTAGTTCACAGACTGTGGTACAATGGAAGGGAACACGACTGACCCATACATTCTCTGTTCAGCCCTCTTACCAAAATGGGACCCTGAACATACATGGGAACGAGTAGCTCACTTGGACCTTAAAACCTTTTAAAATAAAAGGTTAACATTTTTGACCAATCACGGCAGATTTGTTTCACATAAGATCTTTTCATTATCCCAATCATCCATTTGTCTCAGTTCATTTATTCAACATTCAGACTGAGGTACTGATGAGACGTTAAGGGGTAATCAACTTTCTGCATGGTAAAAAATCTTTCAACAAGGTACAACATTGTTTCAACAAGGTACAACATAGTGTCAACAAGGTACAACATAGTGTCAACAAGGTACAACATAGTGTCAACAAGGTACGACGGCGTGTTTGTCATTGTACTTTTGAGCAAGATGATTAACCCTCAATGCACATGTCAATCAAGAAGATTAGTTTATTGTTTCATAATATAGAAATATTGAAAAATATAGAAAAATCCATTGCTATAATGAGCACATGAATGTATTTGGCCACACATACCTGCTGTGACATTCCCATTTCCCCCATGTTTATAAACTGTCAGGTTACTAGTTCATTTTGTTTTCACATTCACCCTTAAAGGTCTAAGGCCTTTTGGGATGACCAAAATCCGCCAGCACTATCTTGACCTTTTGACCTCTCAGGAGGTCATCCTTAATATTAGAATGATGTCCTATATTTTGTGGATTCTCAAAACCCTTAACTAGAAGGAAAATGAGTAGATAACATATTTTGAGAAAACTCCATGTGTATACTGGTGAAAATGTGAAGAGAATATAAAAACGTATGTTGACATGTAGTTGTTTTTATTAAAAGCACATAGTATACTCCTACAGGTAGGACTTTTTATGTCTAATTTGAACATCCCGTGGGGTTCAAAACAACTCTAAGTTGTTTATTGTATGAACTTCCGACATAATAAACTGAAAAACTGCAATATTCTTTTCAAAAACTGGGGTCCCTGTATCTTGATGGGGGATCTCTTTATATAAAAACCTAAGATCAGATTTGATTCTGATCAGATCAATTTAACCTCTGATAAAACTTTTTGTTTTCTTTATGAAATCATGAAATACAATGTTTTTGTGGTGAAGATTTGGAAGGCTTCTACTATACAGAAATACACGAACTACATGTCATTTCTTGCAGCAGGCTGTCCCCTACAATGTGGAAAACTGCATAATTAATAATTCTGGAGATAAAAATAGAAATGTAACAGGTGTGCTTTTTAGCACAATATTGCGTCTAATGGCATTCACTTTTTTTGGTCAAGATGTGGAAGGCTTCTACTTTACATAAATACACAAACTACATGTCATTCATTGCAACTGAATAATTACATTTTCCAATCATGTACGCATTAAAATAAACATAAATGGAATTTCCCTGTGTGGAAAATGTTAGAACAACCCTACATTTAGAATCCCATTAAATGGCTTAAATTAGAATCCGGTACACAGTAACAGGTGGTAATGGTTAGAAAATCATTACAGAGTAGCAAAGGCTAAACCTGCTCTGGTTTGATTTTAACCATACAGGTGTGTGGTAAAACAATATAACTGAGATCTAAAGAGCCCTCTGAGGCCCTCAAAAGAAAGTTGATGCCAATTAGTCATTACAGAGCCATTTCCAAGTAATTGGTAGTCAATCTTTCTACTGTCCAATGGTTAATCTTAAATTGAGAATACTCTAGACCATTGGCAATTTTACCAGGACTGACCATCTCCTAAATTTTTGCCAAAGAGCTAATATGAAGATGCTTGAAGAAACCTCTGGGTAACGTTAGGGGATTTACAGGGATCTCACAAACAATTTTGATCATCATGAGTCAACTGTCGGAAAGAAATTGTAAATAATTGGCCTCTGCTTTCAAAAAAGAACTCACAGCTGAGGTTTCCCATGTTTGGACATAATACCAGAAGTCATGTTAAGTGAAACAAAACATTGCCTTTCAACAGAGAAGACAACGCTGAAGCTGAATTGAAAACAAATCTTGCGGAAAGGATGACGATGCAGAACACCTAAACACAATCCCAACAGAATGACTCAAAATAAGAAATAGGTTTTTGCAGTGATGGTCAAATCCCACAAATGATTCCTGTAGAAATGCTATGGGGAAACATCATACATTGAAAGGTAATCTTTAAGGAAGATTGTAGAACTTTAAGAATGTGTACAAAGTATACACAAAGAAACTCTGAGAACAGGGCGTAAACAGCGTACCTAAATCTGTCAGTAGTCTTGAAATAAAGATAACATATATATTTATTATTTGAATGTAAAAATACAATAAAAAGCTTTCTGAAGGCTGTTGAATAATTGTGTACACCCCTAGTGACATAGAGTGCTTCTGGGAGCCATTAATCGCCTCTCTAATTGTGACAAATGAGAGGTGAATACAGAGACTGCATGGATATGCCTTGTCCAAACAGTGAATGACTAAGGTATGTTCTGTCAGAATGAGTCTCCACTCCCAGTATTTGAGCAGTTTTTCCCACCGAGTGGCACCTCTGGTTCCCAGGGTGTATCCAGCCCCAGACAAGTCAGGCTTGGTTGCCAGGGCTTGTTAGAGAAAATACAGAGTTCCCTGTCACACGACAGTGGCATTATACCAACTGTCCCGCCTGAACCTGTGAATCACACACGTTCTCTCTCTCTCTCACACACACACACACACACTCACTCGCTCACACACACAGGGCTGGTGTGCAGAGACGTCAGGTGGTGTTAGTTCAGCATTGGTCCCACAAGGCCGGCTCGTGGGTAAGGTAATCTGCCACAGACCTGATTGCTCACTTCAGCTGCTAACCAGACGCTTCCTATTACAGAGCCAAATACCTCCGCCTTAGGCGGGGGGGGGGCAGTCTGCCTTCCCACCCAGGAGTGGGGAGCAACAGTGGGAAACGTAGAGGAACATCGGCATCCTGAAGTATTCTAAAATGCAGCGGTCACTTCAAGAAAGTCAGGAGTTATGAAAACATTAGTAGCCACTTTGTTTGCATCAGTAGCTTCCCGAATTCCACTTGACAAAATTGATGTGCAATGGCAACTGAAACATGATACATTATAAATATTGTGATTAGAGGCCTGAAGACAAGGAAGTAGGACATTTCAGTGATCTAAATGAATATATTTCATTTGCTGTCAGAAACATGTCAAGTTATTTTGGGTCAAATCTCAATGGACATGCCCTGGGTGATTGTAATTTGACAGTAAACATGAATAATTAATGCAGGTGCATCACGTTTATTCAGCTTCATTTATAATATTAAGATGCATTTGCTTAAAATATGTGTAAAAATATGTAAAAGAAAGAATAACTATAATCTGAACATGGCTATAATGGCTGTACTGGTTTACGTGTCATTTGGTTCATTTGCACATGCGTCAGAGTACCAACATACCAACCTAACTCTTCACTGTAAACCAGGATCTGCCAGAGTACATATTTTACTGTACATCTGGAACACATTAGATCTGCGTGATTCTGACTTTGAATACATTAACATGTTTAAATAACTCATCAAGCAACTGTCAATTTTTGCCATCAACTTGTGCCTGACTTTTAATTCTGGCTGTTATGAACAAAGGAGCAGTGCCAGCGCTCAGCATATACACATCAAAGCCGAGCTGCCAGGAGAGATTTCCACAATGCCTTTTGTGTCAGTGTGAGTGACAGGAGAAGCATGCCTCTGTCAGATTCCATCATTACCTCCTGCCTCCACGTGCAGAACATCTCCTTCTCACAGCAACAGAAGATACCAGAGCCGGGACTGAGAACTGAACGAGCAACAATCAAGTCTTGAAGAGTTTTGTCCTTATTGGTAAGAGGTCCCGTGAGAATGTTTTCTTAAATAATTCACTCCCGCCAGCTTCATCAAACTCTATACCCTTTCTTTGATGACTTGCAGCAATTAACAATAACAAATACTAGCCAGACTTTTTTGACTTTAGAGAGGAGTAGCCTTTGGCACTACCTTAATCAGTCCTAATAGAAAATAAAGTGTTTCAAGTACCTCCTCTGTTTCTAATCAGAGGATGAGGGGTCACCTTAAAGAGACCACATTGTACTCTGTAATTCACTGTAATGAGCTGGTTATTTTACAGAGATCATTCTCTCAGATAGGAGGGTTGAGGAGTTACAGCCTTTCATAATACACTTAACAACTGCAACTGCAATCAACCACTTTACATTACATTGCACCACTTTCCCATTGTGGTAATGTGATTAGGTCCATTATCTTCGTCAGACATGCTGTATCATGACAAGAACATGCAGAAATGTACTGATTGTGTTGTCTGCTGTTGTTCATAAAGGTATTGGGCGTGCTGTGGTTAGTAGAAGCTCTGAAGCCAAACGATTACAGGACCAATTCTCATATCAGCAAATCTTGATAAAGTCAGAAGTTAACAGAACTGTGTGTCTGGAGGCTCTCCTTCCCCTTTCCTCTCCTGCTGAAACTGGAGAGAGGGGAACTCGGTTATGTTAGGTCAGGCCAGGTCCTGTTTCAACACAGCTACCTGGAAGAGTTCTGTCAGACCATAGAATGATGAAATCTGCTGAGGCTGCACTTTATATTCACCGGCATTGAACACTTAGTCATGAAACTTTCCTCCGGTTGCCCAACAATTTGATCACAAGGGGAAGCAGTTTCAACTCCACATTTACCCAGTTCTCCTTTTTACCAGATTCAAGCGAGAGGTGGAGAAAGGTTTGAAGTGTCTCAATAAGATGTTAAGGTCTGATATGAGTCGGATTATTATGGAAGCCCACATATGAAACATACCTTGTAAAACTTAGCGACATAGCACAGAAACGAGGTGTCCTTTTACGCTGAGGACTTGGGTGTTCAACTGGTTATTCCAAGTATTAAAACTAGACCAGAAGTTGAGGAACGGCATCTATGAGGCAGATATGTCTAAGAAGTCTGGAAGAAAGACAAACAATCATGACTTGGCATATGAAGGCCTCTGCGGGGTGGAGGTAGCTGTAGCACTACAAGGGCTTCGACGTAGCCTGTATACTTAACATGAAATACTTCATTGTGTTACATTGCTAGTGAAATCTGGGTCATCATGAAGGAAGGCTATGCGGTTTCATCTTAGAAATGTAAAAAAAAGATGTGCAATAAAATTTTAAATTAAATGTAATATGCACATATTTGATCGTGCAAACAGTAGTCCATCTCTTTGACAGTGACACGTTTTTTCTTAGACCCTGCGGCAGCATCCCATAGAGTTGACTTGGTTGGACTTCAAACAAACATGTTTTCAAATTCAGTTCTGTGAAAGATACGTTTCCTGTGTGTTTTTCAGTAATATTTAGAGCTGCTGTAAAGATCTGTTGGTGTCATCTGCGAATAAAGAGTTTACTTTCAGTTGTTCCCAATGGGAGGGTCACCCTTTTGTTTTGTGTGAAATCATGGTTTCGGCTCCCTATTTAGTAAGATATTTTTTTGCATTTAATCACAATCCTATAGGTTTACCGTTCATCTATGCCTTGGTCTGACACTGTATAAAAAACGTATAAACCTTACACGGAGAGGAAAATAACTAACATTTCCATTGCTGTCCCAGACCTATATTTTATTTTAAGCCTTATTGGGTGAGAATCTATGGTTTTGTTACACACCACCACCAACATGATGGCTGTATCCCACTCCCACAACAGTGATCTGATCCCACTACCACTACATTGATCTGATCCCACTCCCACAACAGTGATCTGATCCCACTACCACTACATTGATCTGATCCCACTACCACTACATTGATCTGATCCCACTACCACTACATTGATCTGATCCCACTCCCACAACAGTGATCTGATCCCACTACCACTACATTGATCTGATCCCACTACCACTACATTGATCTGATCCCACTACCACAATAGTGATCTGATCCCACTACCACTAGTGGGTGAACCGTTGCTGTGGGAGAACAGTATTTTCAAGTGTTTCGTAATATGACAAGTGTCGTTGTAGCCGGATGCAATTGCACCTGTGTAGCAGGATGTGGTTCAGGGGACAATGATTTGGGGTGGTGGGGTAGAATGGATCGTGGGTGGTTCTGGGAGTGCACTGACCCCACTCAGCAGTCCCATTGGCCCAACAATTTCCTCCATATGCTCCTAGTTATCGGTTTTATTCCGCCTCCACTTCCCCAAGTCATACCAGCTGTCAAGGGACTAAGGCAAGGATCGTAATCTTTTCATGGTATGTGAGAGGTCCTAGGTCTACTGTTTAAAACCATACGTTGCTGGCTCTGTATTCTCAGGTGACCCTTTGAAGGGGCCCAGGGGTTGGGATTGGACTTGTAAGTCCAGATCAAGATAGTGTCATCATTCTATTCACCACTGCTGCTGTGTGTGAGTACTCTGTACACTACCGTACTGTGGGACTACTGTAAACACCCATTTGATGTAGATACTGCTTTTGATCTTGGCAACCTAAATGTTACCAGGACAGTCATGTGGTTCTCCCAGGAGGCAGAGGAGTTAAGCCCAGAGTCTTATTGTAACTACTGTAACACATGTATGCATTTCAGTCATTTCAGTTCAAAAGGATGTCTGAAAAACAATAATCCCAATAATTGTTGGGATATAACCTTCACACGTTATTAAATGGTGCAGTTAACCAGTGCAATATTTTTGAATACATTATTTTTGTTCACAATTGCTAACACACTAAACCTGGTTCAATGAAAAATATACACATACCCGCAAAACGATTAATCGCAACTAATCACCGGTTGCACATTACTCCGTGTTCCAATGACTCTTTTGTGCAAAACTCTAAAAAACAACTGTCACAAAACACATTTTGTCAAAGTGTGTTCATATAGTAACAATCTCTAAACATCCCAATTCTAACGCTGTCCATAAACAGTGGCTAACGTAATCATTTAACACGCAATCAAGATGTTGGCAAGAATAAAAGTTACTTCACATAATCTCATCTGTGTTTTGACACAAAGGTTGAACACATCAGAGAGAGAGGTAGAGGATAATCGACAGAAAGGGGCACAGTGATCTCTAATGATATTCGTGACACTAGTCCTACTTGTCCGTGCTCTTAATACATGGTGTGACAACAAAAAAGGTTACTCACTGTAAACATAATTGACTACAGTGCATTTGTTTTTACACAGAATGTTTATGGGGAAGCACATGCAAGACAGTAAAGGAAAATGACATGATCTTGAGACATGTATTCATATTTTCAAAAATACATGTTGTCTTCTTCGTGTAACCATGTGATTATTCCATAGGCCAAAGTACTAGGAACAAATGTAGAGAGTAATGCAGTCAAAAGAATAATACCATTTATCATTTTGGGTGAAACACTATAACCTTATTGGGCTGCCTGTCTGAAAGCAGCATAACTTTCTTCAGTTCCACTCAACAATCTTCCCTTTGTAGTTTAATGTTTCACTGGAACATTGGATACCTCCAATTATCGGCACATATATTATTCTATTCTGTAGATTTGTTTTGGGGTTCACAAAAGCATTTTGTCATCTTTCATCATGTCCTTCTATGTTTGTATAATGTCAGGACAGATGTGTTTGCACAGTGTGAGGACAATCAATGGGTAGGTTTAAGTTCAATTTAACATTTATTAAATAACTTACCAGACACTCTTACCCCGAACCATCACATGAGTGCAAACATTTTCTTACCGGCCCGCTGAGAATAACACCTACAACACTGGCATCTCAAGCGCCATAAAGTACCAACTGAGCTACACAGGGCTTTTGGGTTCTTTCAACCGAACGTAACTTATGTATGTAATAGATTTGTGTCAAATGAGTGGGTAGACTACCTGACCAAATTAGCAAGGATAGCATTTTCATCCAAGCAACACTATCCCTTGGTCTTGACAATGCAATAACATCATTCGTTTACGTAAGTGTATATAAGTGGTTTCCCCTTCTTACACTCCAGTCCCAGAGCATTATGTAGATGAGCGTCCCACCGTAGTAACAACCTTTTCGCACGTATCAGTTTTGTTAGGATAAGCCCATGTCTGGTGCTCAACTTTTCCAAATGAGTGTATCACTTTCACCTCAGCCCATTCGAAGTTATCTCCAGAGGTATTTTGGGGAAGCAGGCAAGAGAGAGTGAAAACAGCACAGGGGTCGGGGCTCTCCTTATTACCTATCCACAGCTGTGAAAACACTTGTGGGTTTGATCCACTTCACTTTACCTATGGTACACCATTGAAACGTAGAATTGGTTCATGTTTAGGCATGAAGTATTGGGACCTCTAGGTGTGCATGTACATTACCTTTGTGGAAGAGAGTCACGTTCCAAGGACTCTGTCTTTGCGTGGTTCCTTTTGGAAGACAGCGGCAGAGAGCCAAGACGGTCTTTACACAGCCCAGAGAGAATTAAATAAATGATGTTTTTGTCACCATGTGGTTTCCTCAGAAATGCCAAGCATTGTGAGATCCTCCAGGCCTTTAGTCTGCTATAAATTAATTCTCTCACGGTTTGGACTGGGAGTTATTAATTTCCTTGATGAAATACAAAGTTGTTATAAGAGTTGCAAAGTCTTACCGCAGTTTAGTTGTTGGTTTCCTGGCGAAATGGTGACACACACACCTTTATTCTCTAGTAGAGCTGTGTACAGTCAGCAATGGTTCGCTTCCATAACACTCATAAAAACGAAGTGATCTTGCTTTACAGGACGCTGTTTTTTCAGGACGTCATCCTGTTTTTGTCCAGGGGTTTGTCTGTCTGTACAAGTCTTACCTAATATTTTCCTGGTATTTTACAAGTTTTCCATCCTTAAAATTCCCCACCAAACAGGAAAGCAGATTTTTTGTTTCATGTATGTTGAAGCTGAATGATATCTGAGCTGGATCTGCCAAACAATGAAATCTGTCCCAAAAAAACACAAAATTAATGTGTTGTTATCCAATACATTTGCTACACAGGCTCTCTGTATGCTCTCTGGGACAAATATATGAAACAAGCTATGGTAAGCTAGTATATGATAATACATGGACTGAAATGATTCACCACTTATTTAACAAAATACTGATGGAGAACACACAATGCGTATCCTGGAAACGGCATGCACAATTAGAATTACAAGCTGGTAAAGCAACCTTGTCTCAGGCAAAAGCTAGTTCCACATTTGGGGTGCTGTCATGCCCTGGCTGCGGGCCCCTGGCCGTTTCAGGGCAAGCCGGCTAGAGAGGCCTCTAGCCCTCTCTATGCCACTGTGGGCTCCCCAGTCAGAGCAGCTGCATTCTGTTGACTCTGATTGGGGAGCCTACTTAGGCTAGGCTACAGCCACACCTGGTGTGGTTTATTGTTTGTGTTTGTGTTTAACAGCGTCACGGTTTGTCCTTTGTTTAATTCCAAGATTCAGTAAATACGCTACACGTTTCTTGTTAGTCGTTATATGTTTGTTTGCTACATCATTTAGCACCTTTCATTTTACGGTTACTGTTCGTGTAGAGTTTGTCTTGTTCATTGGATTAAATCACCTTTTCTTTATAAAAATGTCTGTGTTTGGTTCGACTCCACACCACGACCGTGACAGGTGCATTGGACATACACATGTTTAGACTTGTCTAAGAGAATGCAATCCGTCAGTATCGGTGGATTTCCTAGGAGACCAGAAGTGGCAAAACAAGAAGATTTTGTGTGGGGATTTAGGTATTAAATATTGTGTGTATGTAGTAAGGAGCAGTTCCACTTGCTGCTCAACATGCAAGCCCCAAGGTTTTGTTGTGGATGCTATACAGTGTTGTCTAGGGTCATGCAAATGGTCTTTGTACACCGGATGAAGACATTATGTAGTTGAAAACCATAATTGAGCAACAGGTTATCCTCCAGAAGAACAGGACATAGGTCTTGTTGAGGTTGAGTGGTCTGACATCCAAGCCAAGATGGCAACCCGGCATGTAGAAATGTGTATTGCAACAATTGTTCTAAGAGAGAAAAGAGAAGAGTTGGTCAGAGACTGCACAGTGAAATGCTTAAAACAGGAAAGGCCGAAGGAATACTGGTTGGTCAAGTGTTTCTTAAGGAGGGGATTAATCTGATCAAGTTGTCAGGGGAACGGACATCACTCGTTACATCTGGAGAGAGTGAGGGAAAAACGGTTAAAGCATGAACCGGTGTGGTGTGTAAGGGGCTAGTGGAATTAATAGGCTAAAGGGAAAATGGTGCGGTTGTCATCAACAGATGAATACACGATACGCACAACTGCCCAATTGAGAATAGTGTAAAAGAAGGCAAAAAGACCAAAATAGGGAAGGACACTATCTAGTGACCCGGAGGCGTGGCAGTGATATTAGTCGACATACAGCCTATAGATGAGGTCAAGTGCACTACCTACCAAGTGATTGGGTGGGGGCTGGGGTGAGGTCAAAAGGGCAAATAGAAGAGCAGCTGGAGTAGCTGAGTGATATTGAGCAAACCATGTCTCTGTCATGGCCGACAGGGACATAAAGGGCATAGTGTAGCTGTAAACTCAGATGAACTCAGGCTGGCCGAAATGCTGAGTCTTTTACATGGGTGGTGCGGGTCGGAAAACAAAAACTAGAAGGAGAATATTCGTAAAAGAAGAAAAAACACAGTTGACAAAGCTACAAATGAGATTAAGGCTTAAAAAACAAACCTAATTAGCCATGATACTTAAGGGCAAAAGTGGCATGGGAACTTCCTTTCCATTCTTGAACAACTTGGCAGAAGTCAGTTGGTTCTCGACACTTCATTTTCATTTCAGGGAATATAACGTTTCTTGAAACAGATCAGAGAAAACATGTTTTAATTGTCAAATTAAATAATTTCTGTACAAAATACAAAACAACTCTCTAAATTAGAACTTGAAAGAATCACCTTTCTCAGTAATTCTTGCCGTAAGTGTGTTGCAATAATTCTCCGGCAAATTTTGCCAAATTCTGTCTTTACAAAAATGTTCTTTGGTAAACAACATATAAAAGCAAAAAGCAATCAATTGAATAACCTTTTGATATACTTTTATTGTATAGCTACATAGTAGTTTAAGTCATTATGTTCTGTATGTACATTTGCAAGTCTTCAGTAAAACACTAATGTAGTTTCCATTTAATCTAAAGGTCCGTTAAACTTTCTGCTCTAACCAATGCAGGGAATTAGTTTATCAATGTATATGACAATTTTAGATGAGATTGACACATGCACCTGTATACATAGGGAGGTGTTGCTCACCAACGACAACATTTTTCTCATAGAATTCTCCCAATGCAAATGATTTGATGTGAATTGTGTTGACATACATTTTATTGACACGCTGTATTCGCCTTGTCATGTCTATTGATTTTTCCCAAAGAATCAGGGGGCAAGCAGGAAAGGATTACATTTGCATCAGGTGTAGCCATTATTAGCAAGACTGACCCAGGTTGGAAGAGCTGTAGCTGTATCATCTCACTACCTTCACAACAGAATCCGTCGGTCAGCAGAGCCTGATTGTTCATTCAGTCATTTTCGTAGCTGACTTGTCTTTTTTCGCAGCTGACTAAGTTTTGACATGCGTTTTTTGCTAATACAACTCGTATACCGCGAAAAAAGGCACTTCATGTTGTGCTGTGTTTTACACGGCACAAGGATTCTCTGCTAGTGCCGTTTTTTTCCATTTGCCAAGTGGACTTGTCTATGTGTGACATTAAAGTGCTCATGTTAATAAGGATTGAGCACATGCCGTTAGCAATGTCTGAAATGTCAGCAGAAGCAGAAAAGTGGATTATAATTCGGTCAAGTTTACCTTGTTGACCTTTAAAGTAACCCAGAGGTGGCGAATTGAGCCTTTAGTTTGTGTATTTCTGCCCTGCACCCCTGCATTCACATCACCAATACTGTCAACAGAATGCCAACACATCTATACTCCCTAAGGCAACTATAGAAGTCTACCATAGAAAATCCTAACCATAGCACGATAGGTTATCTCCACTGAGAGCCTCTTAACATGGAATATTGTCTCATGGAATATGGTCTCAGTATTATTGGGTAACAACATCATTTATTTAGGGTATTGTAAATTAATCTTGTTTTCTCGCAAGTATTCCCATTTCCTGACATAAAATAAGAAAGAGATTGTTCATTTACCAGCAGCATGTAACAAAAGCTTGGCAGATATTTAGATATTGTCAGATAATTCATGGTGTGATGACATTTTACGTTTTCCATTTCATAGTGCTTTCTTTAGTCTGTACCCTGCATTTGGTTGTAAAGAAATCTATTCAGCTTTACAGATCACTATTGTACATTAAGTTGCATGTGTATCTTGGTGTTAGGTGTTTATCAACTGAGCATTCAAAAAGGTCGAGTAGGACGATCTTTTTATTGGCCATTACTCTCATAATTAGCATACTGCTACAAGTAGCTTGATTCCTTATAATAAAATATTAATACGGTGTCTTCTGTGTGCTGAAGTTGGGGCATCAATATTTCTCTCTTTAGATACTTAAGTCTTGATGCACAACTTTCAACTTTAAAGTCTGAGGAATATGACCACAGTAGCTGCTGTGATCTCCAAATCCAACTGAAAGATCAAATGATTAATTTAATGACATGCAAATCAAGATGCGTCAAACGTCATTTTGTCTAACGCTGACAGAGGTTTCACGCCATTGAAACACTTGCGATACAATACATCGACAATGTTTTGAAAATGACAATTGAAAACTGACTGAAAATAAATAGCAACAACAAAGAGAATCAAATTACACTGATTTAAAAGTTTGGATTTGATAACAGCATTTATTTTATTGTAAAAGCTGTCAGCACAGATATGCTTTAAACACTAATTCTAGGTATTAGTATTTCGTAGTACTCGTTCAACCAAGCCAAAAGAGATTCTGTAGTACTTTTCTAATCCCACGTCAACATGACACGTTATTTCGTTATTTCAGATATTCAGTCAAACAACACACACACAGTAATCTCAGGTGTTCAATGGCTAACACCCATCCCAGGGTACCACAACAACACAAGCCTGTTTCCCTCATGCCGTGCTGTAGCAGAGGATTACATCATCCTTCCTGGATGCCGTTTCACCTGCCCTAGTGATTTACTGTGCCTGCCTGTCCAAGGCCGTATCTAGCTCTCCAGAAATATAGAGGTCATGAGTCACCCCCACCCCCACAATATAGCATATTATAATCAGTTTTAAATGATCAAAGCTGAATACTCTTGATGAAACGTTATCTGTAATGCTTTACAGTCTTTATGATTTACGTGTTGCATTTATAAAATCAGCTTCTGTTCATTGCTCACTTGAATACATACAAAACCATTCCCAAAATAAACATTCATAAGGGCATCACAATAGCCAGATATGTTGCAAGAGACTGTCAACTTGGAATGTATCTATTGGCAAATTAAAAAGATAGGCTATACCCTCTGTGTCAACTCCCCGTACCTCCTCTCTGGGCACCCAATCATATGTTTTTTTAATACGTATGTGAGATTGTGTAACTTATAAAACATAGAAATGTGTCAGGAGGAGCATGTATAAGCTTTGTAATTAATGTATGTTTTATGACAATATCACAAATATCACAAAATTATATCTGTTATAGTGTTAAAGCAACCACTGCCTTTTTCCACAAATTAACACATTATCTAACCTCTTCATTAGCATGTAAAAGCAAGATAATTGAATTGGGAAAATCTGGTTGTCCCTTTACTTTCCACTGATCTTCTTTGAAAATATCAGCTATTTCTCTCTTGTTGGGGGTTCAATGTAAATGCAGAGTTAAACAAAAATGTAGCTAGTTAATTTGCACCACTGTCAATCAGCTAGGTGTGTGTGGATTACATATTAGCCAGGGACTTAATCACTTTTATATTAGGAAATACAATGTCAATACAATATCTAATGTGTTTTCAGTTAAACACAACTGGGTACATAGCGTTACTGTAGGTACTTTAGCTACCCAGAAAATCAGCTAGGCAAGCCAGCTAGCTTAGTTGATTCAACAAATAGCACCAAAGTTGAGATAATATTTACAGACAAACCACTTTTTGCTGGTTACGCCACAGTTATTGTCAAATAAACCTTCTCTGCATCTCTTCTTCACCATTAGTCTTTAAACAATTTTATTGGAGCTTTAAGTCTTCAACACCCGGATCAACATTGTCAAAAGCAGGACCTGTGCGCCAACATGTTTGTCTAAGAAAACCTTGAATGAAATCAAGATCCCAGCCAGTCTGCCTGGCTTCACTTACTTCACAACAAACAGTCATCATGACGGTAATAATGCAATCAGATGGTGATCTCGAATTATACCATGAATGATTTACAGTTGTTTAATTAATACTTGTTTTTATTTCCTCTTGGAAAGAAATTGTCAAAAAAAGAACTCGGACGATCTGGTAGATATTGAGGACATGGAGGTCAAAGCAGGTACGATTTCACTGGTGATACAAGCCTACCATTGTATGACTCAACAAGGCAAAGCTACACTCCCCCTCCATTACTCTCTCTCTCTATTCTATTAACTCGGCCTCTGTCATCCCCTCTCTTCACCACCTTTACCCTAACTCCCCCATCCCTCTCTCCCTTTCCTCCACCCCTTCTGACATGGATGGGTAGGTTGCGGTCATCCCAGGAGACACTGAGCACCTGGCACACGCCTGCTCCTGGCCCCGGGCCAGATGGTTCACTGAGCTCTGCTCCTGAGGGTGGCACTGTGCTGCCAGCCTGACTGAGCCTTCCCTTTCAATCCACCTCCTCATATCGCTCCTGCCTCCTGATTTCATGTGACTTCCCCTGAGAGGTGCTTGGTGGTTCGGTGCGCTCAATTACCTGTGGCAAGGATGTTTGTTCAACAACAGGTTTACATCACCTCTCATTAGCCTCTCTTGTTCCCTGGCGCTCCCCCGTCTCCCTCCCCCTCTCACACACACACACACGCGCGCACACACGCACACACACACACAGTCTCCCTCCCTCCCTACATTCCTGTGATGTAGAGAAAACCATTTAATGTCATTACAACTTCCAACTGCGGAAATCTCGAGCAAGCGCATATTAGTGTGAAATAAAAAAAAGTGTCAGGCACCACCAATGAACCTGAATAAATATGCTCAATGGGGCCTAATGAGCGACAGTGGGGAGGAATGTGCTGCGCGTGTGCATGCAGATATGTGCATGTATGATCTGCTAGTCTTTCACATTAGAAAGCACAAAGGGGGTAGAGGGCCAGCTTACCATGGCAGTCTGTCCAACGAGCCCCTGTGTTGCCCGCGCTCCCTCGCTCTTAAGGAAGCCGCCAGCTGTGCCTCTGAGCAGCTCTGGCTGAAAGAGGCCTGGGGAGAGAACAAGTGTGTGTGTTTGTGTGTGTGTGTGTGTGTGTGTGTCTTTCTGTATATGCGGAGCGGTAAGAATGTCTGTGGCCTGAGCTATTCTCTCCTGACTGTATAATATAAACGCCCCGATGAATAAAAGCAAAAATGAAAATGATGAAGCTGCCAAAACTCAGGCTACAGTTTGTCTGAAACAGAACAAGGACACCAAAAAACAATGAGCTCCCGGTCTGAACGGAGTACGTGGAAATAATCAATAGTTAACCTCAACATTTTATTTCACTTTAGCTTGGGGATAACCGTGTTTCGTATATTGTATGTGGGTGGATGGACCTCAAAAGAAACAAAGATTTGTACAGTTGGCTAAGTATCTTTGTGCACTGCCGTGCATATTTACAGAATTACACATGGAACCGCTGAATCTAAAGCAGGTGTGTTAAAACGTCTAGGCAGCCTCATAAACATCCGTGGATTCTGGCATGCGGCACTACGAAGCGTAGTCAACGGAATCCACACCATGTGACGGCTTTCCTCCGCATCTTCCTTTGCATCTGCTGGCATGGAAACACCTGCCTGAGCACTCACCCAGGACAGATGGCATAGCGGAGAGAAGGCAGGCATGCCCAAGCATGTCTGGTGCCATCTGCATTGGCCAGGTGCTTGAACACACCCGATATCTGCTGTCCCTCCCTTTAGGGACGGGTTGGTGATGCGCCAAACCCTACCTGACGAGGGAAAGACATCTTAATCCCCCTCCCCTACGCACACAACACACACACACACCTCTTGTCGTCTTTGTATCCACCCCGAGCTGGGGGGTCAGTGAGGACTCGTCAGAGAAGGGTGGCGCCTGGCCATCACAGGCATGGCATTGTGGGAAAGGAGAGACAGCCAGTGTTTGTGGCCTCTGGTCACAGCTGCGCACTGTGGGACCAGGGACAACTGACAACGTATATCAATGCGGACGCTGTAAGGATGTTCGTCAAGGCTAAAAGGCTTAAAGAGGCTCACTGTTTAAGGCTGTACGTCTTGCTTAAAGAAAACCCATGAATCACAGAGATGCGCTGCCACTTCTCTTGGTTTCACCCATGAGGGGAAATGCAGGCGGCAACATTATAAGGCGTTTTCTGAATCATGAATGATTCTTCGGAAAACTTAGAGGAGTCGTGACCAATGTTGTAGAGTTATGATATTGTCAATACCAACAGCCTCCGAGGTTAAGCCAAGATGAAGAGTCAGGTGTGATATGAGATTTGGTTGTATACCATATACTTGACGCTCGGTCTCTAAAAGTGGTTTGAAACTGAGATCCTAGCAGCTCCTCAAGGTTAACATTAAGACCATTGATGTAAATGAACATTTGCCTTCACTGACTCACCAGAAGCATGGCCTGTTAAAAGTCAAAATCCATTAGTTACTACTGAATCTTCTATGCTCAGCATGTAGCTCGTCTCCTGTGAAGCAATAAATGACCTTCTCATGTTTACATCCATGATATATTCTCAAAGCTTGCCCACAGCATACCTTCTTAAACTCAGCTAGGCAGAAGCAAAACTTTGAAAAGTTCGACGAGTTTTATTGTACCTATATAAACTATGATATTCTAACTCAAAAAATGTCTTTAAGTATTAAATGCTAAGATATAAAGGCAAACACAGGTGAATAATTGAAAAAATAATAATAATAAGTGATGGAATCACCTATTTTAAGACGTGTACAATTTGTCATTTGGGATCCAATCATTGTGAGGGACATCCTTGAAAAGTGCATTATTCATGTAGCACAATGGATACTGAACCACTGCATTATTGGTGAAGAAGCACAAAGTGTCAAGTCTTGTTACAGGAAGCTGGATAGTCCCCAAGGCTCTCCTGTCGCTTAAACAGCCTCCTTGTTGTAGATTTACTCTTATATTCCAGAGAAGAAAAACACATCTCAAGGAGACAAACAAACGTGTTTTTCTCAGAACAGATAATGATTTGATCCCCCCCCCCCTCCAAGGAGGAGATTTGGACGTGAAAAGGAGGAATGGGGACAGAGGGGAACCACAAGCAGATATGAATGTGCGTTTGATTTCATAAGCGAAAGGGGATCTGTGAGGGCACAGTGGGCTGCTTGTTGAGCTATCGCCCAGATGTGCGCTCGTTCGGATAGTGCTGATCAATGACGCCCTGTTCGCTGGGTCTGGTCCGGGTGGGCTCTTCTTGTTCCGGGACGAAGACACTGAGGGGCCCTGATTCCCACCTCACCCCAGGGGATGGCACACAGCCCTAAGAGACCAGGCAGGGCCCTGGAGCTCACGCAGCGCTGGGCTAAAATGGGAAAGATAGCACCATAAATATAGCACCACAACAGGATGTGATTGTATCGGGCTATCATTGACTAGGAACGTACTATGGAGGACAAAATGACTAGTCTATACCAGGTCACGGGGTTTCTTCATTTGACACAGAGTCGATGCCGAGCAATTACCATGTTCTAAATACACATGCATTTATAAACATTCCGAACGCAAATCCACGGATGGACTGCACATCAATGGTTGCTCCATATTTGTGAATCTATTACTGTTAGGACTACTGATTGGACTAATAAGGAAGGGTCAGTGTAGCCTAGAGTGCTACAGTGACATATACATACTATCACGGTGGAATACTATCAATAAATAGGGAAGGAAATGTTCAGCCATAGCGATAGCTCAGTCTGAGAGCGTCTGGAGGCTTCATTGCTGACAGATTTTACATACAAACAACAAAAGAACAGCATGGTCGCCAACCTGTGAATTGTTCAATAACTTGAATACTATGGCCTGTGACTTTGGGATTAGCATAACTAATGCACGTGTGTGTCTGTGCATGTGTGTGGACGTGGGCGTGTGTGTGGGTGACTGTGTCAAAGATGTGAATTCTGAAGAAAAATTATGCTGATTGCTCTTCTGTAACATTCCTTGCAGTAAACATTCTCACAAAGAAAGCCATGTTTTTAAAGGTGCGTTCTAGGATTGGTACTAATAAATGAATATTAAACGTGTATTACTAATTTCGGTGGTGTACATGTGAGAGATATATGTATGATCAATACACTTCTTTCACTGTGTAAAGACAAGTGCACTGCATAGAATATCCAGTCCTCTTATTGGCTGTAATATCAATATAGATTTCAGCATAGACCCTGACCCTGGGTTACACTTAAGGTATCCCGCAATCCTTTCCAGGTCCAATATCCACTGAAAACTGAGACCTCTAAGGGAATTACACCTGCATTTAAAGAATTGCTATATGTGTTTGTCTTGTTATGTTTGTTCTCTGTTTTTAGTTTCATTATACCTAAACTGTATGAGTATACACAGGGTCCAGCTGTAAAAGAGACCTTGGTCTCAGTCCGTGTTTTTTGTTGAACTAAGGGAATGAACAAAATAATAAAAACACATTTCGATTTTTTTGGGGGGTTGTTGGGGGCTATTATACTTAGTTATTACGGCACATAGATAACTGTCGTACACGATTACTCAACTTTTGTAAACGATTTTCGAGGACCCTATTTTGGCTTAATAGCAAGGCAAAAATCCCAGAATTCACCTTTTAATGTGCAAAGGCCGGGTTTACCTGAGATACGCGGCCAAGTTTCGTTCTAGCCTTGTGCTTTGGATAAAGGGAGGAGCAGGAAGGAGCGGGTTAATATTACCACGGGACTTATGAGGGTGCCCCAACGTCTGACCAATCTCAGTATGTGAACTCAAGATGAAAAGAAACCATTTGCAGAAACTGCCCAAATCCCTTCTGTTCAATCCATGCAGAAATGGGGAGCATTCAACCACATTCAAGTGGAAATATAAATAATCCTTAATGCTATGTGTGCTTGATTGTCTATAGTAAACATTTCCTGGTACCTCCACAAACGTCTACATCCTGGACCTGGATTCAATCAGCTAACTTCTTCGGTCTCACCCCCCTCCGCATCATCGCTTGAATTCAGGAGATCGCTGCCATCCGGAACTTTCCGCAGTAATCTTTTCTAGTAGACGCTAATGCAGAAACACCTGCCACTGAAGCTGAGGGAGCACATCTGTAATGACCCCATAAGAAGATTACACACTGTAACACCAGGTATTTGAGGAATAGTCATGTCGCTAAGTGGTTATATAATGTCTCAGCCTTCCTGGCTTCTTGTTTTCACCATTCACCCCTCCCCCACTCTTCCTCCTTTGAAAGAAGCCCGAGGCCTTGTCAAAAACATCAAAGGCTCATCCCAGACAAGACCGTGTGAAATCACAGGCCCCTTCACTGTAGACAGTACTACATACGCGGAAAAGTGACATCTTTATCACAAAGCTGTCTTGATCTTTTATGATGTGTTTATCTAGTTGATGATCTAGTTGATTGTTCTCAAATTCTGTAAATACTTGTTTTACAAATATACCATATTTCCCTGACATAACCTGTCAAATTCAGTATTGTTTAGGCCATGCATACGCGTGCCTCACAACCGTCTTGATTGTCACTTTCCTGAAGCCGTTGACATTGTAGAATGAGACTCTCTCAGGATAATGATGGCACCCGTAATAATGCTTTAGGAACCCTCCTGAAAGATAAACAAGTCACATCAAAATGCATGCAATGTACAGTATTTAACTTCGGCCTCACAGGGTCATAAAACAGTAGAAACAAAAATAATTTAGCCTGGTTTATTGAAATCAAAATCCAGTACTGTAGCTAAATGGCTTGGTAAAACTGCGAACAAGCAACCATCAAAGGATGATTTGTAATGAGTTACTGGATCCCAAAAAAAACAAACACGTAATCCAGATTTAACTGATACTGTGGAATTCATTAGTAAAGATATTAGGTGTTGGACTGGAGTCATGTCTTGGGGAATTACACATTTGAAAGCAAAAAAAGTAAAAAGATTCAAACAACATTAAATGTACAGGATGCCTCTGCGTAGGCAGATTCATGGCGCCATGACAACTACAGAACTACAAATGTATAAAAGAAAAAAAAAAATCTATATAATAGTTTACGAGTAAAAACAATTTTTATTAAAACAATGCAATTGTGATTGAATCATACAAATTCAAATACTTAAAAGATGTTGTTGATTTTAGCCATATCCTGTTGGCTGCCATGTAAAGTGTTGCGATTCTCTGTAATACTTTTGACAGGTAGAGACACAGGAAATAGCTATGAAACCACAGGGGAGGGCCTTGGCTCTCAGCATGTTGTCTTCACCATTTCAACAAACAGGAGGTAAAAGAGATCAAGGAAACACACAATTATGTCTAACAACTGGAACAGATTTTATCAAATCACCCTAATTAGAGCATTACGGTGAGTGAGCGACCGTTTGCTCATTTGCATCCAGCCTGCGTCTCTTTGGTTGGCTGCACCATTTAATGAGAGGAAAAGATAAGAATCGTTCAGGAGGTCACTCCACCTTGCGGCCCCACATCTGAGTCAGGTTAACAACCACATAGATGTGTATTCAGTCACTGTTGAATCACCATTACGGAGTGGTTAGATTATAGCTGATGGTTGGAATATATGATGGAGCATGGGAATGGGAGTTGGATGGAGCCGGGGAATGGAAGTTGGATGGAGTCAGGGAATGGGAGTTGGATGGAGCCGGGGAATGGGAGTTGGATCGAGCCGGGGAAGGGGAGTTGGATGGAGCATGGGAATGGGAGCTGGATGGAGCATGGGAATGGTAGTTGGATGGAGCTTGGGAATGGTAGTTGGATGGAGCATGGGAATGGGAGCTGGATGGAGCACGGGAATGGTAGTTGGATGGAGCTTGCGAATGGTAGTTGGATGGAGCATGGGAATGGGAGCTGGATGGATCTTGGGAATGGGAGTTGGATGGAGCATAGGTGTTGGATGGAGCCTGGGAATGGGAGCTGGAGGGAGCATGGGAATAAGAGCTGGATGGAGCCTGGGAATGGGTGTTGGATGGATCTTGGGAATGGTAGTTGGATGGAGCATAGGTGTTGGATGGAGCCTGGGAATGGGAGCTGGAGGGAGCATGGGAATAAGAGCTGGATGGAGCCTGGGAATGGTAGTTGGATGGATCTTGGGAATGGTAGTTGGATGGAGCATGGGAATGGGAGTTGGATGGAGCATGGGTGTTGGATGGAGCCTGGGAATGGGAGCTGGAGGGAGCATGGGAATAAGAGCTGGATGGAGCCTGGGAATGGGTGTTGGATGGAGCATGGGAATGGGAGTTGGATGGAGCATGGGTGATGGATGGAGCCAGGGAATAGGAGCAGGATGGAGCCTGGGAATGGGTGTTGGATGGAACATGGGAATGGGAGTTGGATGGAGCCTGGGAATGGGTGTTGGATGGAGCATGGGAATTGGAGCTGGATGGAGCATGGGAATAGGAGCTGGATGGAGCCTGGGAATGGGTGTTGGATGGAGCATGGGAATGGGAGTTGGATGGGGCATGGGAATGGGAGTTGGATGGAGCCTAAAATGCAGTTCAACATTTAATGCAAAGGTTAATACGTCACCATTGTCTATACCCTGGTTCATTGTCTCCATTAAGCTACATGCACAAACAATGTTACATATAATGTAAAACATAAACAACAAGAAACTTTGTCCAGCCCAGGTGCAAAGTACCTGTCTGGCTAAGAATTACAGACAATATTCAAAGGAATCAGTGCAAATTTGTGATATTTAATTTGACTGTTGTTCAAATATAGATTACATGTAGATGCTAAATCTGTACTCATTCCAAGAAGCACAGCCTATGAAGATATTAAAGTACTAGGTGATGAAACTTTGGGCCATGTTTTGAAAGTGAGTGTCCAGTGAAGCATCTGTTTTTTTCTTCTCCTGCAGTGATGTGCTACAGAAGATGAGGTAATGACATTTTCCAAGCCAAGGTGTGTGCTTGTATGTGTGTTTTCTTTTTCTTCATTTCCAGCTTTTGTGACACACAAAGAGTTGACTTCCTTTAAACACCAATAAATTGGGGGACACACATAATTGCACAGAACTTTGATAAGTTGCCATATGAACAGTTCTTTTATCTGATACGTGAGAGTTTCAGTACCACCTCATCTTTTTGTTATTTTTAAAAATATAGTTACATTATTTTACCCGCTGCATTTCTGACAAATTTGATGTTATTTGATTGGGCAAAAAAAAAAGCTTTTCCTTCGAAAAACAAGGCCATTTCTAAGTGACCCCAAACTTGTGAACGGTAGTACATGTGCATCCGCAGTGTCAACTCCCTGTGTCTCCACATGACAGGGGTCAGGCCGGATTTTGACAGTCAGATTTCTGGACTGCTGACAGGCTAACAGCGGGGACCAATGGCCTGGGGAGAGCGGGGTGTCTGCGTCAGTCATTCAGGCCCAGTCAAATCAGAGTGGCAGACTCCAGAGGTTGACCACAGCTAAGCTGAACATCTTCAGCCTCCCGCCATGAGACATGCCTGAGTTTGACTGTTGATGTATGGGTGGTTATGTTGATGCACGCTCCCGGCAGGCTGTACGGATTTCAAAAGAAAAAAGTTGCCGTTGTTCCCATTGGCAACAGGGTGCTGGGGTGAACACATACAAGTGATAGTGTTCTAGGGGTGTGTCGTATTGATGCAAGGGGGGGCGGGGGGGGGGGGGGGGGGGGGGGGGGGGGGGGGGGGG
>JACXGK010005796.1:0-16677 GCA_016801125.1 Novumbra hubbsi
ACTTGTAGTGTGACTAAATATTAAGGCTAAGGTGAACATGTCAACTGAGGCAGTGTTTTTGTCTTCTCTTTTCTCCTATAAGGCTGGTGTTGCAAACCTCTAACTCAGTGCATGGAGACGATTTGGACCAACATGATGAAGTGAAACCTCCAGAACCTTTCCCTTCGGCACCTTCTGGGTTCCAGAACCCGATTCAAGGGACATCAACAATGTTTCAGGGAGAAGGCGGAAGGCCGGACTCTCAACAGATCTGGGGCACAGAGTGCCTCACTATGAAGACTAAAAGAATGTTTTTGAACATCAGGACCAAGGCAGTGAGGCCTTTGGGTCAGTATGTACATGGACAAGAACAAATGGAGAAGAATAAAAAAGGGAGAGGACGGGGGGAACTTCTCAGATAAATTTAGACTAGACCATGTATTGGGATAGAGGTTGCAACCGAAGGGTTCAGATGGAGCGGGAAGTCGAAACCAGAATGTGAATGTTTTTGTTGGTGTCATATAGAAAATGGTGTTTGTGCAAATCAGGAAAGACATTGTGCCAGTGTGTGGGAACAGGAACAGTGAAAAGGGGGCGAGGCTGAACCCCATGATGCTGCCCCTGTTGTCCTCGGCTCCCCAGTGCTGAAAGACGAATTGGGTTGATCTCGGAGACGAGATCAAAAGGGGGATTTGTGGAATATTTTAGTTAAGATTAGATGTTTGTGTGCTATTAGAAGCAAACAGTGCCGGTAGGGCGTACACTCTGAAAATAGCTAGCTGGGGGTCGGAAATGTTAATAAGTACATTCCAGAGGTAGGACCGTAAATCAAGGGATTAGAGGCAAGGACATAGAATGTATAGGAAGACAGGTTTATGGCCTTTTAGCTGGACCCACAGATGCAGACAAGGAGGAGGATGGAAACAAGAGCTAGCCGAGGTCATATCTACTGGCGCCAGCCTACCCCCTAAACTGTCTTCTTCGTCGGCCTCCGAGGCCATCAGAGGGCCCCAAGGACGGGACACGCCCACCCAGGAAGCGCGCTCAGCAATTTCGATACAATGACTGAGGGGGGGATAGGCTACATAAAATGTGTTGCCGATGTGAACGGACTTCAGATCTTCCTAGCTGTATTTTGGGGAACGATCTCCAGATATACCTGTAATATAAGGCGTTTACTTTGGAAATAGTTGACCGTGTGGACATTCTCTGATTCAGGACTCGGGGGAAGTAGTTTGAATTCTACAGCTCCCACTTGGCCAAATCTCCGGGCATCACGGTGTTCAATTACACTGCTACACAGATGACAGACAAGTGTACATTAGAACCAAACCTGACCAACATCTGCCATGTGTGACGGTTGCTCCGCTTTGCGCTGCTTACCCTCGTCCTCTCCAGCGGTCCACCTCACTGGCGTACTAACTACCGGCAGGAGATGGCAGCTGCGCACCCCACACGCACCTGCACATCATTAGTTATTAGCTAACCTATTTAATTTGTGTGTTTGTTCATGCCCATCATGGGTTATTGTCTGTAAATGTTCATTGTGTTTTTGTCTTCGTAAATAACCAAACAAAAAATGTTGTTTCTTTTATTTTTGCCTCGGTATCCTCCTCGCACCTCACAGAATAACCAGTCACCTATATAGAGGCACTTTTTTGGTTTTGCTTTATCGTCCCGTTCGGTTTCCTGTTTTTTTGGTGAGATGATTTCCCAAATGGCAGCACGTTCGACGAGGGAGAGCTGTTGAAACAGCAGCTGTGCCTCCTGTCGCCGACCATGTGGGGTCTAGTCGCGCTCAGGAGTAAGAACTCTGGAAATCTGTTCCAGAAAAATATGACGGCAATCCGGAGGGTTGTCGTGGTTTCCTTCTCCAATGTGAGTTGTACTTTGGAGATCAGTTGTTGGCTGATTTTGAGAAGGTGGGCCCGATAATCACTCTGGGCGCGCTCTCTAATAGGCAACGGCACTCTGGGAGAGCGGATTTGAGGAAATAAGATATGTTTCCGGTTTCATATCTCAGTTTTGAGTTGTTTTCGATCATCCCGCTGAGGGGAGGGATGGGGCGAGCGACTTATGCGCCAGAGGCAGGGAACGAGCACGGCCTCGGAGTATGCTCTGTCGTTCCGGACGGTGGCAGCAGCCAGTGGCTGGAACAAGCCGGCTCTACAAACAGCTTTCCGCAGGGGACTGTGGGTGGAGGTTCAGATGGAGCTGGCTTGTGTCAGTGAATCCATGTCGCTGGATGCTTACATCGCCCGGGCTATTGCAATTGACGGACAGCTCCGGGACTGTGGCTGTTTGGCACGTCGTGCCCGTCCTTCCTTCTCGTGGGCTGAGTCGGATCCTGAGCCTATGGAACTGGGAATTACGAGGCTCACAGCAGAGGAGAGAGAGTGACGGAGTCAACAGGGTCTGTGCCTGTTCTCCGAGGAGTGGGGACACTTTCGGAAGGGGTGTGCCTTGGCTCAGACAGGGAGCAGGAAGGAGGTGAGTAGCCGATTAGCACGGTGGGTGCCTTATGTCTGTTGAATATTGCCAGCCCCTTCTGTTGCTCGGTTGTGCTGGCTGGTTGCTTTCCCTCTTATACATCTACAGCCTTAATCAACTCGGGTGCTGCGGGGAACTACATTGTCCAGTCTGTGGTGTCTGCCCTGAAGCTGCCCGTGCGTCGTTTAACCCACGTCACTCACCCGCTCACTCGCACCGTAAACGGCTGCCATAGAGAGAGACTGGAATTAATGGTCATGACGTTATACCCCGTGGCTCCAGAATCACAACCCCAACATCACCTGGAACAGACAGAGGATTCTGGGATGGTCCCCGAGTGTCGGAAGACCTGCCTGTCCATTACATGTGGAGCAACCTTGGCGGGCGTGAGGGCGCCCGGGGGCTGTTCACAGTCCTGACTGACCATCGGAACTGGGAATACGTCAGGGCAGCACAGCGCCTCAACTCCCGCCAGGCCAGATGGACCCTCTTCTTCTAACGCTTCCAGTTCACCCTGACATACCGAACAGGGACAAAGAATATCAGGGTGGACACACTCTCCCGTATTCATGACTGGGGGGCAGAAATGCCCATTCTACCTGCGTCATGCATCGTCGGTCCTGTCTCTTGGGACATTGACACAGACATACAGCGAACGAAGAGATGGGACCCAGCACCTGCAGCCTGCCTCCAGGACAAGACCTACGTGCCCCAGATGGTGTGGGGCCGGTTGGTGACCTGGGCAAACAAGACTCCAGCAACCAGACACCCAGGCCTCAGTCAGACCCTGGAGGCGCATTGAGGGATGTATTAGTGGCCTGGAATGAGAAGGACTGTGCGTCACTACGTACTGTCCTGCACATTGTGCGCACAGTCAAAGGCGCTGCAAAAGGCTCCAGCGGGCAAGCTCCACCCACTACCAGTACCTCAGCGACCATGGTCTCACATCTCTGTGGACTTGTAACAGACCTACCGCGCTCGGAGGGAAACACCTCGGATCGGTTCTCAAAGACTGTAAGGTTCATTCCACTACCAGGTCTCCCCTCCGCACTCCAGTTCGCTGAAGTGCTGTTTCAGCAGGTCTTCCTGCTGTATGGACTTCCGGAGGACATCATGTCTGACCCTGGCCCTCAGTTCACATCTTGTGTATGGAAGGCCTTCATGTCTCGACTGAGGGTTGCGGTCAGCCTCGCGTCCAGGTACCACCGCTAATGGGCAGGCGGAGCGCAGCAACCAAGAACTGTGGAGGTTCCTTTGGTCATATTGCCTTGACCGGTAGGAAGGTAAATTACGTCACATATAGGTTGCAACTGACACCGCCTTATGATAACATCTCCATCTTTCCACGTCTCTCTCCCCAGGTCGGTGGTTCCTGGTCCACTTGGGGGATCCGGTCCTGTAGTGGTGCCTCCACCTCAACACTGGAACTTCCTCCAACTCAATAGCAGCAAGACAGATGCAATGCTTATAAGCAGTCCACAGCAAATCACCAACTCCTTTAACATGTGCCCTGCCTTTGAAAGCCAAATCATTTTCATTTCCTCAGTCATCACCAAACAAATTAGTTCCCTACTCTCTTTTAAGGCCCACCTTAGAAATATTGTAAAAATATAATTTTTCACATTAAGGACATTTCCAGCGTAATAACCTTTTTTGTTACAGAGAAGGTGAAAAGATATCTATTCATTAGTTTTTTTTACCAGAAATTATTATGGGAATGCTGTACTAGAGGGCCTGCCAGAAAATGTAATTCATAAAATACAGCTCAACCAACATATGCCTGCATCACACATATGCTGACCTTCATTGGCTTTCTGTCCCTCAAAGAATGACTTTAAAATTATCCTATTAGTCTATAAAGTTGTCAATGGCTTGGGACCTGTGTACTTATCTGACCTGTTCTCTCCCTATTAACCTCCACTCCCTCTACGGTCTAGCAATGACATTCTGCTCAATAAACCAAGAACCAGGCTCCGAAAAATGGGAGACCTCGCCTTTTCTTTCATTGGACCTCACCTCAGGAACTTGTCTTCCTGACAGCCTCTAGGCAGCACAGACAGTCATGGCTTTTAATGCAGGCGATAAGACACACTTCTATTGTTGGCCTACCATATCCCTTTAGTCCAAGTAAACTGTACATTATTGTATTATGAATTTTGTTTACTCTATTATCATTAATATTCATCATCATAGTGTTATATAGTGCATCCGAAAAGTATTTACAATGCTTCACTTTTTCCACATTTTGTTATTTGCAAATGTAGAGACAAAAATCAGGTTGCGGTATACAGACAATGCCTGAGAGTTCAGCAGGGGTGGAGTAATTTCTATCAGTGCTGCCCAGGGTGGACAGGTTAAAGCTGGACAGGGCTGCGTTGTGGTAAAACAGGTGCCTGGGAATGTGTTCAACCAGGCACCTGTCCTACCACAAAGCTGGTGCAAATGCATTTGTACCAGCTTAGCAATTCCTGGTTCAGTAAGCAGTTTTTTTGAAGTAACAGCTTTTATCACATACCTGTGGGCAGAGGAGTTACAACAACGTGTCAAGGCTATAATAACCAATAGAAAACACAAAATGTTTTTTTGAAACTGTAGATATTAGGGGTTCCGATCGGAAACTAATATGATGTTCTATTAATACACTGTTCATTCTTTTAATTATAACTGTTTGTAAAATCATTGTTGAGGTATTATACCAGACAATATAATACAAAATCACATAGGAGGCTGATTCTTCAATGGTTTTGCCACTAGGGAGTGCAATAAAATGCCATTCCGGTGCACAGCCACCCCCTTTAGGTTAGGTTAGACTAAAAAATAATTTTGGCATGGACTCAACATGTGGAACTATTGCACCTTGTGTGCCTTTGAAAAGTATTCTGAACCCTTCTTTTTTTCCAGATTTTGTTGTGTTAAAGACTTTAGTTATACTTGATAACATACATGGTTTTAGCATCCACACAACACCTTATTATGACAAAGCAAAAGAACTTCATAAATGTGTTCTAATTTACTGAAAAATAAAACATCTAATGCACATCATTATTCAGACCCTTTATTCAGTGCCTTGTAGAAACTCCATTTTAAATTATCACAGCTTTGAGTCCTCTGAACTGTCACCACTCTCCCAGTTCCTGGAGATGAGAAGCATCCCAACAGCATGATGCTCCCACCACCATGCTTCACCATCGGCATTGTATTATTAACCAGGTAATGAGTAGCAATTTTTCATGCCAGATGAAGTGATGATTAGTTTCCCGTTGGTCTCATTAGAATCAGTAAATATTTTTCTTGTTCTCAGAGTCCATCAGTTGAAATGTCATATCACAAAACCTGGATAAAGTTAAGGTTCTGAAGTATCTAGAAAGATATTTTAAGTGATTTTGTCTTTACCATATATAGTTAACTATGAATGGAGCAACAAGTGATATTTATCAATGGTGATTTTCCAGTACTATTTATACTATGTGTGATAACCGCTTTGGATGAATTAGAACCTTAGTTTAAATGTATTTCCCGCACTGAACAGTGATTTAATGTTCTACACTGTCCTGCTTCCAAACGGATGGATGTTCCATTCCAACTAAAACATTGCTACTGTTTACTATTTGGCTCATTGTTCACATGATGGAAACTTCATTGAACTGTTTTACATTTATTCAGTGCATGTACAATACACACAAAGCAGAGCCTAACTTTTAGGTTTCTAGTGCATAAGATGGACCAAAGATAACTGCTCAAAAGTAAATTACACTTCAGAGATAACAATCTGTCCAACCAATGAGAGCAGGTTCACATTGAGCACATGTGACAGATGTGAAAGTGTCTGGAAATGCCGTGGTGAACGTTGTTCTGCTTGCAACATCATCCAGCATAACCGATTTGGCTGTGGGTCAGTGATGGTCTGGGGAGGCATATCCTTAGAGGGTTGCACAGACATCCACATGCTAGCCAATCTTTCAATTAAAGAAACTGGTGGCTGTTTTAAAGGCAAACACCTGACAATAGGCTGTGGCTGTTGTCAAATGAGAAGTATTCGCTCTTATTTCTAAACACAATCAGCATACATTCTGATCTACAAATCCTCTATGCTGCTAAAGAGACCCCTCATTTGTGACAGTGTGTTATACCGATTCTATTACGAAAATCTGTTGCATTCCCCCGATATGAAGCAAACTGTGCTGTGGGCTCCTGATCCTTCAGCCCCCCAATTACTATTTGCTTAAAACATAAAATCAGGTGTGTCCTTTTTTATTGCCAAACAAAAACAGAGAAAGAACATCGGCGTAAAAGAAAAAGAACAGACACAAAAAAGATAATTACCCCTTATCACCTTTATACCTCTCTGCAGTATAATACAATTATGTCTTTAGAGGAAGGTGTGAAGAGGCTCCTGGCTCATTAGACGAGTGTGCATAGGTGTTATACTTCACCTACAACAACGGATCGTTTGATTAATTGTCAGTGCCGTCAAACGAGGTGGGGGGTCACAGTGGTCCCACCCAGTCACACTGTGAAGAATCAATACGGGGTAATGTGGTATCAAACAAGAATGTTGTAATTTGAAGGTCTAAAGTTAACTTGTGTTTGGTGTTCCCGGATTCCCATAAAGGCTGGAGCATTCTATTGTGTCATTGTGCTGTACGGATTATGGTTTAAACATGATTAGACTAATCAAAAGAATGAAGAGACCAAATGTTAAGACCTTTATTGTGTATCTATTTTCATGTTAAGGTGTATGGCTAGTCTTTTGTGTCATTGTGTTGGCCAAGGTGAGGTCATGTACATTTGCTACAAGGAGAATCTGTTGTTTGTCGTTAAATATGGACGTCACTGTAAAAATAAACTAGATTCTAAATTTGAATATTCTCAGGATCAGCCATTTTCATTTATTTTTCATATCATTTTCATGCAATAATAATAATAATTTTAAAAAGTATCTAAAAGAGCCTGCAGAGTTTGGCAAAAAGGTATTGTGAGCCAGAGACATATATGCCCCCATGTATGCCCCCATTTATGCCCACTTCCCATGTTCAACAGCATACCACCTCATCTGTGAAATATTGTGGAGGGATGATATGGCTTGGGCATTTATGGATGCCACTAGGACTGGCTTGCTTGTTTTCATTGACAACTGCCTGCGGCAGCAACAGAATTCATTTTGAACAGACACATCGTTTCTGCTAAAAAACATGAAAATGCCTCACAACACACTGGACAGTGCTTTATCATACTGCAAGACAATGACACAAAACATATTATAGTAGCAGCTTCTTTAGGGCTAAAAAGAAGAAATCTCTTCACTGGTCATGTCGATCTCCAGAATTCAATCTCTAGAATTCACATAGAATTGAACGTAGCATTCATTTGCTGCAGATGAGACTTAAAATCATTAAAGGTCTAAGGCCTTGGGACTTAAAATCCATCTGACACTATCTTGACCTTTTGACCTCTCAGGAGGTCATGCTTTATAGTAAATTGATGTCCTTTATATTGTGGATTCTGAAAACCCTTAACAATAAGAACAATGAATAGATAACATTGTTTGAGAAGCTTCCACTAGTATATTTGGGAAATTATTTGAATAAATATAAAAATGTATGTTGAAATGTAGTTTATTGAGAAACAAAATGGTAAATGTGGGGTCCCTTTATCAGTGTGGTGGAACACTATATACAAAAACCTAGGATTCGATTTGATTCTGGGCCTAAATTTGCCACCTCTGAAAGAATTTGTAGGTTTTTATGAAATCTTGAAATACTGCGCTTTTATGGTCAAGATTTGCAACATATAACAACACACATTCTTGGCAGCAGACTGTCCCTTATAACAATGGAAACAAATTTAAGCTTCTACCTTTAACCAGTCTGGAGATTTGCGTCAAGCAGCCTTTAAGGGTCAAACCATAACAGTATATGGCTGCAGGCCTTGCACAGCATCAACAGAGGAGATTCCCAGCCTTATTTGGGTCAATGAAATGTTTTAATGAAATATTAAACATAAGTGGTTACCATTGATATTATATCAATGTGTCCCTATAATGTTTAAGTTGAGGGACAAAACAAAAACTCACTGTGTAGGAACCTAATGTTTCCCCCGGGTTCCAAATCAGAGAATGTCCACGCCGTTCAAGTCTTCCCAAATCATACACCTTTATTACGAATGCGCACCCGGAGATCTGTCTCGCCGGACATGAAGATCTAAAGTCCGTTCACATCGGACCCCTGTTTATATAGCCACTTCCCCCCACAGTCAATGCATGTACTTTGCTGCGGACCCACAGTTAATTGCATAGAAGTTTGCTGCGCGTGCTTTCTGAGTGTCCGTCTCGTGGGCAGCCCCCAGCCCTGGGGTGAACCATCTGGTGACCTTTTCCAAGGGAGATGAGAATGGTGTTGTTGTGTCCGGCGCCAGGAAGTCTGCCGGACCCCTCTGGCCAGTCCCCCTCCTCTCCTTCCTGGGTCACTTGATCAGTCCCATGTGTGGTGGTCAGCCTAAAAGTTAATCTATAGGTTTTTAGATACACAGTGTCCTTTGTCTTATCCTCCTACCTTCCTGACCCCCCTCCCTCTTATGGAATGTCCCAAGTAACCTATTAACCCTCCAACTGTCCAAAGACATGATTTCAGCCCCACACCTCTATCTTTAATAGTGAATTCCACAACTGTCTCCACTAAAGAGAGCATTATATGAAATGTAGGCACTTAAATGTTACATGTAAATAAAACTAAAGGAGCTAAGAAGAAGTTAGCTTTCAGGCATGTTTTGATTTCTCACCTCTGTTCATTCTAGGGGGCATATTTTTCTTAATAATTACACTTGTTTCTTAGCCCTGTCAACCAGGACAGGTTCAGCATTCAGGGGAACTACTTGTACAAGAAGTAGTCTCCAGTTGGATCCGTGAGACCCAGACAAGACAACAGAGGAAGCGAATAAGACAGCAGTTTGCAGTTTGTTTCATTCTTGTAAGCTCCTAAAGACGTTCTCTCAGACAGCTAGCGCTTAAGTAAGACTGATTATTTTTAAATTTGACAGCTGGACATTGGAATCCTGTGCATTTTTTCATTTTGGTTGTGTTTTAGCTATTTAATGTTAAACTAAAGGGTTGGTTCAAATCAGTGCTGCAAAGAAAAAAAATGATAATAAGTAATTGTGGTTTAAGCAGGGAATAAACTAGCATCAGAGAGAATAAACCGTGTAGAAAGAAAGGATGCAAATGACATAATAGTTGAGTTGTCTATATGTTTAGGAGCAGACTTGTCATTTTTGAGGATTGCAAAGTCTTCACTGAACTGTGCAGAGGAATGACCATGGCTCTACCTGGTGGCGTATCGATTTTCAGTGATAGGAAAACAGCTTCGAAGGATAAAGATATTGGCCAGTGCTTGTCTTAGCTAGGGACTGCAAACAATCAGTGCTTCACTCAGATGATCAGATGCCAGATTGTGAAGTTACCTACCTGGTTTTCAGTTCAATAAGGTTAAATGCATAGAAAACCAGTAAGTTGTATCAATGTAAACTATGTTTGTTGGTTGTGGATCTGGAAAGCACACCATAATTTTACTTAGAGTAGTCAATAGTGTGGATATCAAAATACCCTACTACAATTCAGCTTAGTTATAGTACAGTATTTTGCAACCGCCAAGCCCATCCTCACAACAATGGAGCTTTAATTCGAAACTCCGAACACATGTATGATTTGATACAATATACTTTTCTATCCGAACTAGCTATGTAATCAATTAAGCAATAGCAGTGCTTTGAAACAGTGGATGTTAGATGAACATGTATGGACAGAAAAACAGTGGCTGGCATACAATTCTAGCCTATCATTATTGAGTACTTGGACTGGCTCCACTGTTTCAATATTAACAGAAAAAGTCTCTGGTTCTTTTTTGTAACTAGCTAAACCCTACCCTTAATAAATCATCATTACATATTACAGGCATGCAGCCTTTCATAGATGAGCAGCAATTTGCATTTTTTATGGAAATCCCAAAAAGCCCCCCTATGCACACACACAAGGCGCACATATATGCAGATTTTCTCCAACTATCATTTTAGCTTGTTTACTGTTTTTATATAGTAACCAAATAAGTGGACTGCCTACATTTTAATCACAAGGCATAAACTTAGTAAATGATTTGTCTGTGCCAAGGTTTTATGCAACTACATTCAAACAAATCTGTTAAAATAAACTGTTTTCTTTTTCCACCCAATCAGGCCAACATGGCCTCTCAATGGTCAAAAAAGCTTGGAGAATCTCCATAATTAAACTACCCAGTGATCCAAGCCATCTACAGCCTGAAGGTTGATGAAAAATGTATACACATTATGTTCAGGATTAAAGTGCTATTTCCCCTCTTGCTCCCTTCTTCACTCTTACACTGTCCCCCCATGATTCCCCCTGTCCACATCACCCACACTGAAAGGTGCAGGCTCGAGTAGTGCCTGCTTTTGCCACTAATGGCTGTGGACAGGCAACTTCCACAGGGGTCCTGTGGCAGGTAAGGCAGTTTATTAAAAAGGCCATTATGCTAATGCTTATTCAGTCGTGGGATGTTAGGAACGACGCCCTGATGCTTCTTGTCATTAGCAGTAATGTTGGGAAGGAGGAAAATGAGCTTTCATAGGAACCTGAACCTTTCCCTCCCCTCCAAATGGAAATTTAGAAGGTTTAAACAACTCGACAAGCAACCTTGGCAGCTCATTTACACAGTAGAATACAACTTAGATGGAGTAACATGTAATTTCTGAATCGTCAAGGACAATCCAAAATTGATAAGCTGTGGATCACAAAGATGGCAAGGCCAATCAGTTTAAAGGACCATCTCCTATATTCCATTTCTCTACATGGGGAAGTACAATGCCTGAAACGTCGTTTGGTTTAATTGTTCCTCTTCCTCTCCCTCATCCACCTCTGCTGATTCTTACCCTTCCTGATTTCGTTATTCATTGTTTTAAAACACAGATGTGCTTCTTTGTGGCCCTTTTTATTCATGCCAACATCCATTCTTCTTGTTGAATAATCAAGTGTTTAACGCTTGACAAGGTTAAGAATGTTAGAATTGTTTAGGTTAATTTAGTTTAGTATATTGACAAATGGAACAGAGAGTAGTGTGCATGGGTGTAAAAACAGGTGAATAGTTCTTATTGGGTTGGGTTAATGGAATTCCTTCTGGAATTTTGAAAAATGGTTTTCGGCTTATTGTTCACAGAACCAGTTTCATTTGGTTTGCGATTGTTAAACCCTTTATGTAGCCTAATGCGTGCCCAGACAAAAATAAATCCTTACATCATTGCGATATACTAAATTGCAGGTTATTCAAGTAAATTGAACTTGCTATAATTTTCCTGAAACCATTCCTGAGATAACACGTACTTTGTGACATGCTGCAACATTCAAGTTTTGCCTCCGTATCCATGTTATGGTTAGTTAAGTAAACTGTAGCCATAAATGTATGTACCTGTTGAGCAACAATGTTCAGATCAATGTTCAGATAGTCTGTGATTTTCACATGTTGCTCCATAAGTCTCAACAGATATATGCCATTCTCCATATCATGAAACAATCCTCTACTGTTGACACCAGGCAAGATTTTCTTCACGCCAAGTCCTTTAAGACCGTAGTTAATCAGACCAAGCTAAGTTTTCAACTCCTCAATTTCTCATTGGTGATGGGATGCCCAATGAAGTCTCTTAATATATTTAGGAGATTCTGTAGGGGTGGAGCCCCTTTTATTTTTCCAAATGTCACTCCGTTGCGCACATAACACACAGCAAATACACAGTGCGCTGCCACATTAAGAAACTCAGTCTCTTGATGCCAAATAGGAAATAAAAGCAGGTCCCTTATCAGGGGTGCTCACACTTTTTCAGCATGCAAGCTACTTATAAAATGTCAAAATGATCTACCTACTACAAAAATGCAAAACATATATTTATTTATAAATATATTGAGAATTCTTTTCACAATGTATGTTGATGTACCTTGCATACCCGCATGAGCCCATATTGAACAACACAACACAATTAACAATGTACATTTTTTTGTCATTACCTACATTGCGGGTACTCCATCCGTAGTGATGGACACCAATTTGTACGCCGGGAGCTGGGTTTTCTCTATAAAGTTTTTGAACAACTGAAATATGTCCTCCCCTCGCGTCTGTTCTTTCATGTGCAGTACTGTTAATAACTCCTCTTTTGCAGTGATTTCAGTAAACACCATAAGAATGTCCATAAGAATGAAAATGCACATCTAAGCTGTGTCACTCATGTAGATTCGTCCAACTGCAGTGAGAAACACTCGCAATCTGCAATGTCCTTCCTAAGTTGCTGGGTCAAATCCTTGGCCATGGTTTCACTGCGCCGTGTAACTGTACTTCTTGACAGCTGGAGAGCTTTGATTGAAGATAATATTTCTGCCTTGTTTTTAAAGTCTCGGAACAATGAGTCAGCTGCTTCAACAAACGACTCTTTTACCATCTCTCCGTCTTGGAAGGATTCTTGTTATTAACGATGAGGTGACTCACCCGGAACGATGCTTCGGCATTTAACTGGCAACTGGCATTTAAGTTCCTTCACTTTTCTCTTTCTCAGCTCGCTTTCGGGCGAGAAGTCGATGTTGTATTTTCTATGAACAGTCCGAAAAAGTCGCTCCACATTTCCCTTCTTTGGTATTGCGATGGTAGACTGGCAGATGAGGCAAACGCACTTAGAAAATATCATTGTGAAGAAAAAGTCCTCCTCCCATTCCGTATGAAAGTGATACGTTTTTGTCTTCTTACTTGGTCCAGCTTCCCCACTAATTTTTATACCCTTTCTTAAGTTTAAGAGAAAAAACCGAGGGTTAAAAATTTGAGGCAACTCGCTAGCTAGCATGTGAGTTATATGTCGTGGAGCTCTGCCCCCTAGAGGGCGTTAGCTCCTAGTGTTTACCCTCGCCGCGCAGCGGCCACACTGAGAAATTCTAATGCACTTACCTTGGCTCAGCCAATCGGGGCAACCCTGCCCCCTATATAGCTGCGCTCACCCTCAGAACGTCCTCCCTTTTTTCTTCAGCTTCGACTGAACACTTGAGATTTTCTATTGATGAACCACTTCGGTCGCCGTTATTTCTTTTGTACGGCGTCATCATGTTTAAGTTTTTTGAGTCCGCCTGCCGTTGCTCTCCTTTGGCTGCCGGGGACGACACCCACGACTTCTGTGTGTCGTGCCTCGAAACTCAGCACGCGAAGGATGGAGTGAGAGAGGACACGCCGTGTCCGGCCTGCGCTCTCCTGTCGGCTGCTGTGCGTCAAGAGAGGCTGATGTTCTTCACAGAGGAGATTCCTCTGGACACTGTCCTGACGTACGCGGACAGCGCCTCCGACCTGGAAATCAGGGAACAGGAGGATGTTGCCCCTCTGACCAAAGCGGACCCGCCCCTTCTCCGCGTGGAGTTGTGTGGCGGGGATGCTAGGTCTGACCACGTGGAGGACATTGATAGCGGTGAAGCCTCTCGTGGACCTTCTCTCTGAGTTGAGGTCCAAGAAATCATCGAGAAGGCTGCTCTCCGTCTTATGATTCCCCTTCCTTCCCTTCCACCTCCGAAGGCTTGTTCGTTGATGGCGCACGCGCCATGGGCTGAGCGCGTGAAAGAGGTGGCGGCGCCGGCGGTTCCCGGATTGGCGGACTACGCAGAGGGTTTTTGGAAGGCTCCGTGTGAGGCGAAGGCACCTGTCCGGTCTTGCACGCCTTTCACAACGGTTGAAGGACGGCAGGAGGAGGTCCGTAGCGCAGTTCCACCGTTGGAACAGGTGCTGGCGGCTCATTTTCTCCCTAGCCAGAGAAGTTGGCAGAACAAGAAACCTGCCCTTCCATCCTCTAAGGATCGCTTCACAGCGCATCTCTTAGACAAGTGTTACGTGTTGGGGGCGCAGGCTATGGCGGCCTCCAACAATGTGGCATTGCTGGCGTCAGCTGGTTCACAACTGACGGCAGGAGTATCGACCCTCTCAGCTTCTGAGATTGGGGAAATCTCTCGCCTTTTTGCTGCAATTCTGCACCTCAACCAGGCGCATGCGGTGTGTGGCGGTTGGACCATGGCGTCTTCGGTGGTGGGACACCGTCATCTCTGGCTGTCGCTATTGTCTCTGAAGGAAGCGGACCGGGCTCCCCTTATCAACGCACCAGTGGTGTCAACGGGACTTTTTAGAGAAGCAGTGACTGCGGCTATCGAGACGTTTCGGAAGGTGGACAGCGACAGGTCAGAGTTGTCCCGTCATCTGCCCCTGGCTCGGCGTCCAGCTATGCCGGCTCCTCGACCAGCAAGCTCCCAGTCAGCTCATCGGCCAGGTTCGTCGGCTCGTCTGCGTCATCAACGACAGTTGGCAACGTCATCCACTCCTGCTCAACAGGCTCCGGTCCCGACGGCTGCAGAGGTTCTTCCGCCACAACCACATGTCAGAACTCTGATTCCAGGTCCAAAGTTTGCTACATCATGGCCCGTGAAGCGCAAACGGTGACTAGGCGTGGAGCTGGCTGGGGATGGCGACGTCACCTCCTTAGCCCCCACTACTTTGCCTAGTTTTCAGGAGTTGGCCAACCTGAGCAACGTTGCCAGGGCGGCCCCTTTTTCTTTCAATAAAGAATTGTTTAACCGTTTCTCTGTCTCGGGTGAGTGAAAACTGAAAACCCCGAATGTGTTCCTATGCTCAAATCTCAAGTGGGGGTTAGTTTAGCAACTCCATTGGTTACTGGCGTCTCACCAGATTATTTATTCGGTGTGACTGAGGTTCCTTTGGATATGAGCAGCGACGCTTGCGGGGGAGACGTCTCACTTCGCAGGCGTCCTGTAGTTGAGGAGGTCTCTATTCGCAACTTTGCGTGCTCCCGTTCTCTCCCATTTACGGTGGGAGTTAACAGGAAAAAACGTTCGGTTGTTAGCCGGCGTTATAATCCTTTTGGGAAACCCTCGGATTTTAGCACGGCGGCTGTCACAGGCAATACACTACGCAGACCCAAGCGTTGCCTAGGCAACACCCCGAGAGGGCGCTTGTTGTCTCTTAGTGGTAACATTGCCTGGTTGGTGTAGAATTCAAACTACTTCCCCCGAGTCCTGAATCAGAGAATGTCCACACGGTCAACTATTTCCAAAGTAAACGCCTTTATTACAGATATATCTGGAGATCGTTACCCAAAATAAAGCCAGGAAGATCTGAAGTCTGTTCACATCGGACACATTTTATGTAGCCTATTCCCCAATCAGTCATTGTATAGAAAATGCTGAGCGTGCTTCCTGTGTGGGCATGTCCCGTCTTGCAGACCCCATCTCTATCCGTGGGGCCCTCTGGTGATCTCGGAGGCCGACGAAGAAGACAGTTGAGGGGGTAGGCTGGCGCCAGTAGATCTGACCTCGGCTAGCTCTTGTTACATGTGCCATGTCTTTTTCCCTCTGGGGTGTGTGTGTGTGAGTGTTGTACAGGTGTGCCTCATTCCAGTTGATGACTGTGGGGGTGGTTGGTGTCCGTGAGCTACCAGCTGGGATCACTCCGACAATCATCCTGGGACTTCAAATGCTGTTGGCTTGGTGTTTTTCTCCCCTGCCTATGTTCAGTGCTAAGGCGACATGCTAGAAGTTTTGTTAGGGGTTTTTGTCTAATCACTCTGTATGGTTTTGTGTTTCAGACTGTCATCCCACTGTGTACTTCCCCTGGGTCCTGGAGAAGGGAAAAGGAAGGATTGCCCATGGGTCTACATGCGCACGTAGATAACCTTCTGTTTTAAACACTAGGTTAGCCGGGCGGGTGTCACCCATGTATTTTTGTGCCACCAGGTAGGGATTGAGTATTCCATTGGGAAGGTTGAGGTAGGGACTGTTTTAAGTTTAATTTCATTACTTTGACCCCGTTACCCACAGTTTCCCTTCTCCTTCCCCCCCAACTGGTATGTAACTGTGTGTGTATGTGTATCCCTTGTACACCTGTGATTGTCATATTGCAGTCAATTTGACGCTGTCCTGGTTGTCGTGTGTAGCACCTCCACATCTTGCACCCGGTCCCGCTTGGGTGTCGTTATCTGTAACTGCATAGGCCATTACGGCTCCCTCCCTTTTAAGCCTAACACAGGGTGGGAACGTAACATTCTTGTTTCCATCCTCCTCCTTGTCTGCATCTGTGGGTCCATCTCTGATCGTGGGGACATCTGGTGACCTCGGAGGTAGAT
>JACXGK010005796.1:16777-31541 GCA_016801125.1 Novumbra hubbsi
CCATCAGGGTCAGTGTGATAAGCCAACAGACAATAAACCAGGTCCCCCTATTTCCCCCTTGATCTCTTGACTCATGGCCCTACTCTGGAATGTACTAATTAACATTTTAACACCCCAGCCTGGCTTGCTTTTTCTAAGTTCAGCTTCACTGGCCCTGTTGGTTTCTAACAGCTAATCTTTAACAAAAATATTCCACACTGCTCATTTTCATTGACAAACAAAAATAATGTCTGCCTAGGGGCTGAGGCGTTATCGCTTTTTGCCCCACTGGTGAATCGGCGTAGCATAGCCACGCAAGACCATCCGGTGAATTCGGCAGAGAGTGCACGTCGGACGACGGGTTATCTGAGTTCTGACCCGAAGCGTCGTTGCCTAGGCAACTCGCTCACATCGCAGTCAAAACAGACTCTCTCGGTGTTGCCGGGATGGTTGACTCCCTGTGCTGACGCCAGCTCAAGTGGCTTCGGTAGGGCAATGGTGAATTTTCCTGACTCTCAAGTGAGAGATCAGGGTACGAATCCCATTGACGACCCTCCTCTATTTTTGGGTGACAACGTCTCCACGCCCCTTTCTCTTTCAGAAAAAACGGGTGATGGGGAGTCGCCCAGGAGACAGGTGCCTTTTGCTCCCTTTCGAGGGCAGCCCCCCATGGGTCTGGCCCCCTCAGCCTGACAGCGGCAGGGACGAAGGCTACCTACGAGGTTTTTCCTGAGGGATGCTCCTCAGCAAAAGGCTCTCCCGTTCTCCCAGCATTACGAAGAATGGCGTATACGTTGCACCCTGTGCGCATGGCTCGATCGCACAATACGAAAGGGTTACGCAGTGCAATTTCGTCGGCCCCCTTTCGCGGGGGTGTTGGAGACGGCCATGACGTCACTGGAAGACGTGACAGCCTTGTCTTCGCAGATAACGGAGCTCCACTTGAAGGGCGCGATCACCGTGGTTCCGGAGGTACGCAGAGGGAGCGGGTTATATTCCCCCTACTTTCTCGTGCCAAAAAAGACAGGAGGAGTGAGGCCGATTTTGGACCTACGCATACTCAACAGACGCGTGGCAAAAAGGCCATTTCGAATGCTCACCACAAAGCACCTGTTAGAATCCTTCCTCCAAGGCGACTTCTGTACGAGAATAGACCTGAAGGACGCATACTTTAATGTTCCGATAATTCGTTGACACAGAAAGATCTTCAGGTTCGCCTTTCAGGGCACGGCATACGAATATGCCAGGATGCCATTCGGGTTCGCTCTCGCCCCACGCACATTCTCCAAATGTGTGGAGGCGGCATGGAACCTTTACGCAGATTGGTATCAGGGTCTTGGCTTACCTAGACGATCTACTGATACTGGCGTCATCAGCAGAGCTGGCGATGGCGCACACAGTCCAGGTTGTGACCCAGTTCTCGCACCTGGGACTGGCGGTGAACTGGTCAAAGAGCGCGCCATGGCTGAGTCAGCAAGTGTCCTATTTAGGTCTCCGTCTGAACTCAAGGGCTATGACGGCGCAGCTGACTGGAGAGCGGGCGAGGAACATTCTCTCTGCCCTGCATCTCTGCCGGCCCCCGTGCACGAGGTCCATGCGGGCAGTCATGTCCCTGCTGGGATTCATGTCGGCTGCCCACAGGGTGGTACCTTTAGGGGTACTGCACATGCGCGCCCTACAGAGATGGTTCGCCGAGTTACGGGTGGACCCCGTTCGTCAGCGGAACCTCCGCCTAGTACTCCCAGAATGTTTTGCAGGGGATCTGGACCATTGGAGGGACCCGGTCTTGTTGGACAGGGGTGTCCCCATGGGCAGATTGACGTCGTTCGTGAGTGTGGTCACGGACGCGTCGCTGACGGGCTGGGGAGGTGTGTGTCAGGGTCGTGCAGTGAGGGGTGTGTGGCCAAGTCCTGGCCGTCACATCAACCTGCTAGAACTCGAGACGGTTCTCTTGGTACTGACCAGCTTCGCCCCGTTGATCAAAGGCAAACATGTCCTGGTGCGTTTGGACAATCGGTCGACGGTGGCTTACATAAATCGACAGGGCGGAGTCAGGTCTCCTGCGCTCCACCTGTCAGCGAGGCGCCTATGGCTTTGGGCTCACAGCCGATTGCGTTCTCTGTCTACCGTACACATTCCAGGGATCCTGAATGTGGGGGCAGATATGATGTCGCGGGGCGGTCCTCGAGAGGATGACTGGCGTCTTCACCCATTCATCGTCTCCCACATTTGGAAGACGTTTGGGGAAGCGCAAGTGGATCTGTTCGCGTCAAGGGCGAATACTCACAGCAGACTTTGGTTCTCTTTGAGGCACCAGGACTGTGCGCCCCTCTGCAAAATTTTTGCTCTCTGTAAGCAACATACTTTAAAACGTTTTTCAGGGTTGTGCAATGTGATCTTGTGGTCTTTCTTCATCTTTTACTTTATACTGGGTTATTTTGCACAGGCCTTGTGGGAGGGATGTTACTAAGTAAAGTTTTTGTCATTGTTTAATTTGAGAAAATTACAATAAGCCAAGCATGGCTCTAAATGGAGGTCGCAATCGTTCACAATTAAGGAGAAATTGGAATGTTACATGATGAGACATGGAGACAAATGGGGGAGAAGAAAATACTCCCATTAAAAAACAAAGACACAATGACTAATATTTTTGGGGAATGAGGAGGCAAAATATCCGAAACCAGCAGAACCCCTGAAGCCTCATAAAAAGTATCCTCTTTGGATACCTCATGAACTTTACCAGCAACCTCCACAGAAACACCAGCAGCCTTGTCAGTCACTTTTCACTTGAACTTCACAGCCACTTCACCAGCGATCTCCACAGATACCACAACAGTGACATACCCACACCAAACCAGCAGCAAGAGTTAATGATATAAACAACTGTAATCATGTCAGATCCAGTAATAGTATTTTGGAAAATCTGTAAATATTGTATTTTACTTTATTATTTGTTCTATAGGTATTGCAGAGGGTTTGGAATGAAAACGTATGTTCGCTGCTCAATAACCGGGCCATTTACAATCTTTAACCACAGAACATGTCCAAATACAGAGCTGGAAAGTAAGGTAACGCTGTGTTGCACATGCATTTTATATAACACTGTATGAGTGTGATTAATATATGTATTTGTAATGAAATCCTAACATCTTGTTGTTCCCTCTTACAGATTTACATCTATTTTAACTTTATTTTTTCTTTCATACCATTAATGTATACAGTGCATCCGGAAAGTATTCACAGCGCTTCCCTTTTTCCACATGTTGTAATCGGATAGCCTACGTGGTCAGTGCGCTTTCGGGCCGAGCACTCTCTTGGGCTTCGGCCGTCTGGATTTCCGAGAGCCCCCTCTGCTCCTCGTACGTGACGTTCACACAAGAACTACTAAAAGTGTTCGACCACCAGGAGGGAGGAAAGGACGCTGGGAGAAGACTCCTGAGACTTTGTCAGGGTACGCAAAGCGCAGGGGATTATTTAATTGATTTTAGAATCCTGGCCACAGAGAGTGGGTGGAATGATGCCGCCCTACAGGGGGCATTCCTTAATGGACTCTCAGAAACCCTTAAGGACGAACTGGTCTCCAGGGAAGAACCGGAAACACTCGACCAGTTAATCGCATTGTCCCAACGAGTGGATGATCGACTTTGCGAGCGCAAGCGAGAGAAAAGAGCAGTACACCATACCATACCACAGTTCCGGACAAGCCACGCTCACTGGAACCCGAAGCCTACCTAGAACCCAAACAGCTGGGACGCACACGTCTATCCAAAGCAGAAAGGGCACGCCGTTTAGCCGAAGGAGCATGCCTGTACTGCGGTGGGAAGAGGCACATGCTCACTTCATGTCCATTGCTGTCGGGAAACGGGAGAGCCCGCCCATAGAGAGGGCGCTATAGACGGGCAGTTCACAACTCTCCTCTTCCTCTTAGGGTGACTTCGAGGTCACTATTCATTGGGGCTCAATCTCTCTTCCCATCCGCGTCCTAGTCGATTCTGGTGCGGAAATTTCATAGACCAAAATTCGGTCGATCAGTTAGGCATCACATGCACTCCCGTCACACCCTCAGTTACGGTCAGGGGGTTAAGTGGAAAACGGATAGCCTCTATTGACCTCCAGACGGTACCCCTTCTCTTGGTCCTCGCCGGCAACCACCGGGAGAAATTACCTTTCCTACTCATTGACAGTCCTATGTCTCCCTTGGTCCTCGGTCGACCGTGGCTACATCTCCACAACCCCCAGCTAGACTGGGTTTCCAACACCATCCGCACTTGGGGACCCCACTGTTTCCAACACTGTCTTGGTTCAGCGGAGACACCTGGGTCGGCCGTTCCTACAAACCGCACCCCACATACAGACATTTCCACTGTTCCCAGTGAATACCACGATCTGGCCGCAGTTTTTAGTAAAGAGGACGCCCTGTCTCTCCCACCACATCGTCCATACAACCTTGCTATCGACCTGTTTCCAGGTGCAGCATTACCAAGTGGTCGGCTATACAACCTGTCAAAACAAGAGACGGAGGTTATGGAGAGGTATATCCGCGAATCCCTTTCCTCTGGGATAATCCGACCGTCCTCTTCCCCAGTCGGCGCCGGCTTTTTCTTCGTTGGCAAGAAGGACGGGTCATTGCGCCCTTGTATTGATTATCGCGCCCTGAACGCTATTTCCACGTGTAACAAGTATCCCTTACCCCTACTCAGTTCCTCTTTCACTCCCCTTCGGGAGGCATCATTATTCACGAAACTGGATTTACGTAACGCCTACCACCTTGTACGGATCAAAGAAGGGGATGAATGGAAAACTGCGTTCAACACACCACTGGGGCATTTCGAGTACTTAGTTGTTCCCTTTGGGCTTTCAAACGCACCTGCCGTATTCCAAGCCCTCATCAACGACGTGCTCAGAGACATGCTCAACCGATACATCATCGTCTACCTAGATGACATCCTCATCTTCTCCACGTCTCTCCGCGAACACATCGTACACGTTCGCAGCGTCCTGGAACGCCTGTTACATAACCGTCTGTTCGTCAAGCTGGAAAAGAGTGAATTCCATGCTTCCACTATTTCCTTTCTGGGTAATGTTCTTTCGCCAGGGCGAGTTGAGATGGACCCGACGAAAGTCACAGCAGTCTCCGAATGGCCTGTCCCTACTGATCGAAAACAGTTACAATGCTTTTTGGGGTTTGCTCATTTTTATCGCCGGTTCATCCGCAACAACAGCGCCATCGCTGCACCACTGACCGCCCTCACTTCTGTCAAGACCCCGTTCCTTTGGACACAAGAGGCCTCAAACGCTTTCACGGAATTACAGACAAGATTTACCTCCACTCTCATATTACAACAGCCCGACCCATCTCTACAATTCATCGTGGAGGTGGATGCATCGAACACAGGAGTAGGAGCGGTCCTGTCCCAACGTTCCGCTTCGGATAAGAAGGTCCATCCTTGCGCTTTCTTTTCTAAAAAACTGACGTCTCCAGAACGCAACTACGACGTCGGTAATAAGGAACTACTAGCCGTTAAACTAGCTCTGGAGGAATGGAGGCATTGGCTGGAGGGAGCTGACCAGCTGTTTATTGTCTGGACTGACCATAAGAATCTGTCTTAACTACACTCGGCCAAACGTTTAAATTCCCGACAGGCGCGTTGGGCCTTGTTTTTCGGCAGATTCAATTTCCACCTTACTGTCCCGGCTCCAGCAATACCAAACCCGACGCACTATCCCGTATCCATTCCCCGGAGAACAAAGACGAAGCCCCAGCACCGATTCTTCCTTCGTCATGTCTCCGTGCAGGGCTTACTTGGTGGATTGAGTCCATTATTCGACGCGCACAAGGACAACAGCCAGACCCAAGACCTGGACCGCGCAGTCGGCTGTTCGTCCCCGATTCTGTGCGCACAGAAGTACTCACTTGGGCTCACGCCTCTCGCCTAACATGCCATCCAGGCATCAACCACACCCTGTCCTTCCTACGCCGTCATTTCTGGTGGCCCACCATGTCCAAGGACGCACAGGACTATGTCACTGCCTGTTCCATCTGTGCACGTAACAAGACGTCCACGCGTCCTCCAGCCGGCTTACTCCATCCTTTGCCGATTCCAAGTCGACCCTGGTCCCACATTGCAATGGACTTCATCACCAGGCTTCCCCCGTCCGGTGGAATGACCACCATCCTCACCATAGTGGATCGCTTTTCTAAAATGGCCCACTTTATAGCCCCACCAAAACTTCCATCGGCCAAGGAGACCGCGGACCTCCTGATGACGCACGTTGTTCGTATCCACGGAATACCCTGTGACATAGTCTTGGACCGCGGCCCCCAGTTTTCATCCCAGGTCTGGAAGGCTTTCTGTCAGGGTATTGGTGCCAGTTTGTCCTCGGGCTATCATCCACAATCCAACGGACAAACCGAAAGGTTAAACCAAGAGCTTGAGGCCGCCCTTTGCACCGTCACATCCGCAAATCCCTCCTCATGGCACTCACACCTTCTCTGGATCGAGTTTGCACATAACACGCTAGTGAATTCCTCCTCTGGTTTATCCCCTTTCCATGCATGCCTAGGAAATCTCCTACACTCATCTCTCCCGACACATCACGCTCGCATATCCGAGCCCCTTCTACACACTCCAACTAACCATCCCAGCTCAGCCGGTTTGCAATCTGTCATTCCTTCGTGCAATTGGATCCTCTCCTCACCACCGCTCGTCAGTTCCTTACACTTGAGTGGTCCAGCCAGAGCTCAGACTTGACCCCGATTGAACATCTCTAGATAGATCTGAAAATGGTTGTGCACCGATCCTCACTATCCAACCTGATAGAGCTTGAGAGGTTCTGCAAAGAAGAATGTGAGAAACTGCCCAACATAGGTGTGCCAAGTTTGTAACTTCATACTAAAAAGACTTGAGGTTGTAATTGCTGCCAATGATGCTTCAACAAAGTATTGAGCAAAGGCTGTAAATGCTTACGTACATGTTGATATCTTTGTTCTTAATTTTAGCGAAATTATTAAACAAACTTTTTTTACTTTGCAATTATGGGGTGTAAAATATTGAGGACAAGAATTCATTTATTTTGGAATTAAGCTTGTTACATAACAAAATGTAGAAAATGGATGCACTGAATGTTAATGTGGGACTGACTTTTAAACTCAAACATTTGTAACATTGATATTTTAAATATTAGATAGATTTATGATGTACAAGTACATTATTGGCATTATCCAGCAACACAATCACTGGACCAGATATGACATTGTGAGGGGTCTTAGTCTTGAAAGTAAGAATGACAATAATGCACCTAACATTATTTTACCTACTAAATAATATTATTCAGTTACTGTATCGTTTGTTGTTTGTAATGTGGGCAAAGTTTGTTTTGGGGTAGTATTATCAGATTGGATTGAGGCAATTTGTTTGACTTATTAACACAGTACATCATACATTTCAGAGGGGCTGTCACACCCTGGCTGGGGGCCCCTGGACATCTTTTGTGCCTCGGGCTCACAGGCAGGATGTGCCATGTAGAGGTGCCTCTAGGCACCTCTATGCTGCTGTTCAGGGCTCCCCAATCAGAGAAAGCTGTTGTCAGTTGTCTCTGATTGGGGAGCCTACTTAAGCTTAGTAAATGCCAACACTCGGGGTGGTTTATTGTTTGTGCCTATGCTTCAGTTTGCGGCCACTGTCACGTTTGTGTTCTGGTTGTACTGTGGATACGCTACATGTTCTTTAAGTAAGTTTATTCACAGTGTGTTTTACGTTTAGTTATACGTTTTTGCTGTTAATTTACAGCCCCTTTGTTTTCCGTGTACAGTTCGTGTTTTTTGTTGTTTTTTAATTCACTTTTCTACCAATAAATGTATGGGTGTAGTTCCGACACCCACTACGGCCGTGACAGGGCTTTGACTGCTGCCCACGGTGGTTCCAGCACTAAGTGAAACACCCAACATTCACGGATATTCTCTGTGATATGTTTTTTTGATTATAATTTGTAGTTTTTCTTAATTTCAGAAAATCCTTAGAATTATTATGATCATATGTGTACTCAATTAGATATTTACGCATTTTAACTTGAATAAAGTACAACCTTTTTTATTAACATTAGACTGTTTTTATTATTGCAACTGGACCAGCATCCCTAAAAACAAGAAATAGAAAAATGGTGCCCCAAAAAATGTGTCCAAATATGAATGGGTGGAAAAATCATGAAGTCGTGGTAACAGTAGTGGGAACAAAAAAATGGCATTGCTGAAAAATACCTTCCTTATGACACTAGAGTGAAACACTTTGTGACACACACTACTGGTAAACATGACCAACCAAGATGATTTTGAAGTGTGCTGTAATTTTCAGCAGGCAAGAAAATGATCTTATCAAAATGTAACACCCCCCTACCCCCTTTCAATTTGGTTATTTTTGTCACATGAGTAACATACATTCTGTGACCGAAACTACTGTTAACAATTTTTTTGAAATGTCAGACCTTTTAGTGTCTGATAAGTGGAGGGGTAATAATCGGCAAGCAAGAAAATTTAGTCACTAGAGTTAAATACTTTTTGTGACACACTGCTGGTCAACCAAATTATTACAAAAAATGCCAGACCTTTCATTCTTTATGGGGAGAGGGGGTCATTTTCTGCAGGCAAGAACATTAGGTGACCGAAATGTAACCCCCCCCATTACTTTTGTCACTAGAGGGAATCGCGTTTTGTGAAAGACACTACTGTTAAACATGAGTTACCAAATATCTTCTTACCAAAGAAGAATCTGCCCTCACTTTGTAATCCGGGACTTCTAAATATACAAATTAAACACTGACTAGTGGATTACTAATTCCCTTACTGGGGAGGATAGTGTTCCGAAATATGAACATATGTTGATTTAGGGAGAGGATCAGTACTGTAGTGAACACTCATAAGAAATGAATAGCCAAACTGCTTTGCAGATATTACAGAGAACGTCTTTGTTAATCAATCACAGATGATTTTTATAACACACAAATAGCTGCTCACGAGTAATACAAGGGATTTTGTGTGATAAAAAAAAAAATCTTACTCCTGAGAAATACATGTTTCCTTTGAAAATAGCATCTTGATATTCAGCACACCAATAATTTAATTTGATCTCTTTCCCCACTCAGACTGAAACAAAAATTATTCTAAGGATAAAGGATTTTGAAAGTATATTTATTAAGAGTTAGTGGATTTGAGTTAATGAAATTTAAATGTAAAAGTAGTTAATTTGTCTGATAAGGATTTTTACAGTTTACCTTAATGTTAAATTGTAAGAGAAAAAGTAAACTTAGTCAATTAATTATCAACAGATACAACATTTGGTGTCCAGTTCTGCTAGCAATGTATAGCAATTGCGAAATGTTTTTTAATGACAGAAATATGCATTTTAAGTTTGCAGCCTCAGTTTTCATGATGGCCACGAAGAGTCCCTTTTTGCATTTCAGCTGTGCCACAAAAGAACCAGCTGACATCTTGTTAGTTATCCTCTCATTAACACAGGTGTGTCAGGGTTTGGAAGGCTTTCTGCCAGGGCCTGGGTGCGACTGCCAGCCTGTCCTCCGGGTACCACCCTCAACCAGGAGCTGAAGGCTGCCCTTCGTACGGTGAGGTCGGCCAATCCCTCAAACTGGCACGCGCATCTCGTCTGGGTAGAGTATGCGCATAATACCCTAGTATGCTCCTCCTCTAGGCTGTCGCCGTTTCATGCCTGCTTGGGATATCAGCCCCCCTTATTCCCGTCACAGGAGGTCGACATCGCCGTCCCTTCTGTGCAAGCACACCTCAGGAGATGTCGAGGCGTTTGGAGATGTGCCCGCGCAGCCCTGCAACGCGCCACAGCCACCTCAAAACGCTACGGCCAACGCGTGTGGCTCCGGGCCAAGGACCTTCCCCTCAAGGTCGACGCCCGTAAGCTGGCTCCCCGGTACGTGGGTCCCTACATCGTGGAATCACTGGTCAACCCTTGTTTCGTCCGGCTCCGTCTACCGTCCTCCTTACGCGTGCACCCAGTCTTCCACGTCTTTCAACTCAAGCCTGTCGCCTCCAGTCCTCTCTGTCCTGTTCCTCCGGCTCCGCCTCCGCCACGTATCATCGACGACCACCCGGCATACACTGTGCGCCGCTTGTTGGATGTACGTCGGCGGGTGCCTGGCTTTCAGTATCTGGTGGATTGGGAGGGTTACGGTCCCGAGGAGAGGAGCTGGCAGCCTAGCTCCCGGATCCTTGATCGCTCTCTGATTCGCGATTTCCATCGCTCGCACCCTGGCCATGTCGGGCGGCCGTTGGGTGGGGTCCGTAGACGGGGGGGTCCTGTCAGGGTTCCACCCTGACCATGTCCTAATCTGGGACCTAGCGCACCATCTGGTGGTCCTGTGGTGGCACTACAAGCACCTCTCACAAAGCACCAAACCACACGCACCTGTTTCCCATCAGTCCCTCAGTGCCCTACATAAGCACCCCAGTCCCACCGGTTCCCTACCAGTACAAACTACATGTCACAGTGCATTTCGTTTGGCTCCTGCTTAGGCAGTATATACATAGCGTTGCGCTATTCTCTTTATTTGATTACTCGTCACATTCGAGCCCCCTTGCAAACCCGTTATATTTGAGTCTTCCTTATATCTGTTTCGGTTCGCGCACCTGGATCCCTCCCTCACATTCGCTACTACGGCCCTTACAAGGTGAGAGTGTTGATGAAGACGAGGCTCGGGATCGCTCTGTCATGCTGATTGAGTTAGAATAACAGACTGAAGGCTATAAAAGGAGAGTGGGACTTGAAATAATTGTTCTTCCTCTGTTAACCATGGTTACGTGCAGTCATCATTGCTTTGCATAATACAGGCTACATAGGCAAGGGTAATGCTGCTAGTAAGATTGCAAACCTAAATTCACCATTTATCGGATTATCAAGGTCAAGGATATTTGTTGAGAATAAAATTTCAGGGCGCCCAAAAATGTCCAGCAAGCGCAAGGACTGTCTCCTAAAGTTTATTCAGCTGCGGGATCAGGGCACCACCAGTGCAGAGCTTGCACAAGAATGGCAACAAAAGTATGAGTGCATCTGCATGCTCAGTAAGGCAAAGACGTTTAGAGGATGGCCTGGTGTCAAGAAGGGCAACAAAGAAGCCACTTCTCTCCAGGAAAAGCCTCAGGGACAGACTCATATTCTGCAAACGGTACAGGGTTTGCTGAGGACTGGGGTAAAGTCATTTTCTCTGATGAATCCCCTTTACAATTTTTGGGGCATCCAGAAAAACGCTTCTCTGGAGAAGAAAAGGTTTGTGCGCCTATCAGTCCAGTGTCATGCCAGCAGTAAAGCATTCTGAGACCATTCATGTGTGGGGTTGCTGCTCAGCCTAGGGAGTGGGCTAACTCACAATTTTGCCTAAGAACACCGCCATAAATAAAGAATGGTACTAAAACATCCTGCGAGAGCAACTTCTCCCAACCATCCAAGAACAGTTTGGTGACGAGCAATGTATTTTCCAGCAGGATGGAACACCTTGCCATGAGGCAAAAATAATAACTAAAAAAACATTGAACGTTGGGGTCCAAGGCCAGAAAACTTCCCAGACATAATTCCATTGAAAACTTGTGGTCAATCCTCAAGACGCGGGTGGACAAACAAAACCCCACAAATTCTGACAACCTCCAAGAATTGATTATGCAAGAATGGGCTGCCATCAGTCAGGATGTGGCCCAGAAGTTAATTGACAGCATGCCAGGGTGAATTGCAGAGGTCTTGGAGAAAAAGGGTCAACCCTGCAAATATTGACTCTTTGCATGTACTTCATGAAAATGTCAAAAATGGTCTTTGACACTTATACAATGCTTGTAATTATACTTCAGTATACCATAATAACATCTTACAAAAATACTGCAGCTTTGTGTAAACCAGTACTTTAACTGTGTCATTATCAAAATGTTTGGCAATGCCTGTACATTAGCAGCCATAACAACCTTTCAAAAATTAAAGTGCCGTCATCTGCATCCTTCTGTACAGTAAAAGGCTGAGAAAAAACGAGCTGGATAAAAAAAACAGGACTTCACATTACTGTCTAAATCAAATGCCTATCGAAAGTGTTTCAGAGAAAAGGGTAGAGCTGGATGCTCGATCAAAAACTCAGGAAACTCTGCAGGAGAATGTGAACAAACTACACAAGTCAAGGTGAAATCCATTTCAATATGGATTTTTGGATGTTAATCAGTTCTATTTAGGCCAATTTAGGTTTGGCTATGCGCTAAACCCACTGATTTTATTATTCATTCATGTATTTAAAGTAAGGCAATTGGCAGATACTTTTGCTGTTTTCCCCCCAATTTTCTGTTTTCTTTAGAGACAGGGGAGAAAGTAGGAGGAAAAAAACTGAGGTGATAGTTACTCAAACCACAATTGTAACTTTAGTATAGTAATAAAGTGCTGTATATCTGCAGGGGTGATTGCATTATTCCATGATCAAGTGTCATAATGTCTATGCATGTAATTGATAGTGTATTAATGTATGGCTTTATCCTTGTCAAACCAACTAGATCATCACTTAAAATGTATTTCAAAATTCTGGAAAATTATTTATAGAAAAGATTGGAAACCCTGAAGGTCTTTCAAGGCTGGTGTGGGCCAAGGCTTAATGTCCACCTAAACTGCCCTACAAAGCTTAACCATAGTACGCCGAGAGTGAAACTGAGAAAAATGTCTTTAACGTTTTTTGATTGTCCAGCCTATTATGTAGTAGGTAGATGAGTGTAAATAGGTGATTTTATGCAGAACATTGTTTATTTTCTTCTTTATATTTCTCTTTTTTTTTATTAATAGATAATGATGATGTTGTTCTTCATTATCTAATATAAACATCGTCTTAACCCTCACGTTGATTAAACAGAATAAATAAATGAGTACATTAACACTGAGTTGTTTTAAACATAAAAACATTTAAAGAAATCCTGCTATAGCTTTAAATAAAATCACCTCATAATTGCTGGGCTTGTTAGATGTACGTAACGATTTACATGCTTGTCCCTGCAAAGTTACTGCAATATGATTACATTCATTCCCTTCCTTTGCTTATTCAAATCGTTCCTTTTCAGATCATGGCATGGTCAATAGTTATGTTTTGATTCCAATTACTTTTGAGGCACTAATAGCACTGAGCACACATTCCACTTTTCTCAGGTTCGCCGGTAGTGTCAACTTCATTCTGATTTACTCAAAGCAATAATATAAGAAACCTTAAGTTACCGGGAATGTAACTCCGGTTATATGAGTGGAGCGTAGCCCCCTAGAGGCGTAGCTCTAGCGGTTTACCCATGCCACATAGCGGCCAGCTTGAAAACAAAATGTACTAGCTCAGCCTATCGGGGCACACCTGCCCCTATATCTGAGCGTCTGCCCTTCACACCACGTCCCGTTTTTCTTCAGCGAGAATGAACGGGGACCGGTCAGGGCATAATGTCTAGGGGGCTACGCTCCACTCATATAACCGGAGTTACATTCCCGGTAACTTAAGTTATGTCGTGGAGCTCCGCCCCCTAGAGGCGTAGCTCTAGCAGTTAACGGCGGAGCGACGCGAGCCAAAAATGTACCCCTGCCGGGCCCCAAAGAACCCTCAGGTTACATTCTTGAATATCCACTCTCTCTAGGATAAGGAGAGTGGAATTTCTCACATCCAATGCTGCTCTTTTCTAACAGAAAAAACCCAGCAAGGACGGAGCGAACACTGAGTTCGACGTCAACGAGAAATATTCAAACAACCACAGAGAGCAATGGAGCACCAACAGTGCCCCATCCCGGTAATTAACTCGGGTCCTCTGTGGAACAACGGCGGGAATGCTACCACTTAACCAAGTGGAGCCAATCCGCACCCAACATTCCCAAAGAATGTAGCTTTACTGCGCAACATCGTTCCCCAGTCCTGCACTGAGAACGGAATGCGCTAACGAAGACGAATTAAAGTCTAACAAATAAGACCGGATAAAAGGAGACGGCGTCGACCACGACGCTGCCTCACAAATATCCTCGACTCGAACCCCACCAAAAAGAGCAGAGGAAGCCGCAACTCCACACGTGGAGTGGGCTCTCATACCCTCCGGAGCCTGCTCCCCTATCGACTCGTACGCCGAGGCGATGCATTCGCATAGCCAATGGGACATGCGCTGTTTTGACAGTGGCCGACCCAGCGATCTGTCACCGTGGCACACAAACAGCTGAGGGGAGGATCTAATCAACTTGGTGCGGTCCACATAGTGCGCATTTGCGCACACGGGACACAGCCTGTGCAGTCTCTCCTCCTCCTCATCCTTATGAGGTGGAGGACAGAAAGCACGCAACTCGATCACTCGAGATCGAAAAGAGCTCGTGATAGATTTAGACACAAAAGTAGGGTTCGGTCGTAACACAGCCTTGCTTAAATCACCATTGATAAACAAGCAGTCCGAACGAGTGGAGAGAGCACAAAGATCACTCACCCGTTTCGCCGAACACAAAGCCAATAGCATAGCTGTCTTCAACGAAGTCCGTGCCAAAGGTTCAAACGGTGGTTCGCAGAAAGCACGTAGAACCGTAGACAGCTCCCATTTCAGCACACCAGTCCTAATCAAAGGGCGTAGGCGCCGTGTGCCAGTCATGAAGCGTTTAACCAGAGGGTGGCTGAAAACCGACCTCTCCCCAAAACCTTCATGACACGCAGAGATAGCCGACGCGTAACCCTTTACGGTCGACGGGGATCTCTTCATATCAAACAAATATTGCAAGAAGGAGAGTATCCGCTCTACTGGGCA
>JACXGK010005797.1:0-31440 GCA_016801125.1 Novumbra hubbsi
AACCATACGCGGACATTTTGAATAAATGAAAAGGTGTATTTAATCCAAAACACATAAAATACAAACTACACGTAACTGTAAACGGTAAATGAAAAGACTAACTAACATTAAACGGTGTACAAAGAAACATGTAGCGTATTCACTGAACATTGAATTAAATGAGAGACAAACCGTGAGCTGTTGAGATAAGCACAAACAAACAATAAACCACACCGGGTGTGGTGAAAACCTGACCTAAGTAGGCTCCCCAATCAAAGTCAACTGAACGCAGCTGCTCTGACTGGGGAGCCCACAATGGCATGGAGATGGCTAGAGGCCTCTCCATGTGCCATGCCCTGAATGGGAGCCCCAAAGCATAGAGATGGCTAGGGGCCCGCATCCAGGACATGACAATGTGCTTTTGGAACAGGAACTGATAGTTGCTGATAATGGGCCCCAGTATGCCCATGTTGGTATTCCATTACAATAGTCATTTACAACATTAACAATGTCTACACTGTATTTCTGATGTATTTGATGTTATTTCAATGGACAAGAAATGTGCTTTTCTGTCAATAAAAATAAAATGTCTAAGGGATACCAAACTTTTGAACAGTAATGTATATTTTTTTAAACACTAATGTATATAATCTCTGTTAGGGCTCAGCCAGGAATCTCGGTGTAGCTTTCTGTGAGATGAATACATTTTGCTCAGTAGGATGTTAATGCACCTTTTCTTTCCTAACCCACAGCTCCCATAATTTTCCAGCCATTGACTCTGAGGAGTGAGTTGAACGGGCACCCGATCATGATTAAGTGTTTTGTCCAAAACACGATGGCGAGGGCTGAATCAAACCACTGTCATTGTAATGAATCAGACAACTTCTCCGGGAATACTTTTACTCTTTCATTGAAGCGTTGTTTTTAACAGTGCAACAGTATCTGTCTCTAGAGTGTGTCGATGGGTTTACTTTTTCCCCAGTTACTTTGTTGATGTTTGGATCAGATATTGTTCCAGGTGACATCTGAGCCTGTGATGCTGAGGGTCTGGACTGGCTTTAATGACTGAAGTGAATAAAATGCTAGATGATGTCAGACAGTTCTACCCAGTGAAGCATTGCTACGTCCCTTTTAATCTGCATGACATTCAACACGCACAGACAGAACAGCAATATGAGGTACTCCTCATGCTCCTTGTCCCTCAAGACAAGATAGCATTGTTAGATAGTAGGACGGACTAGGGTAGATAAACAGGACAAACTGGCAATTCCAGGGCATGAGCGGTGTTGTCTTAGGAAAGCTCTATATTTGTTTCTGATGATGCTCTTTAAAAGTTGAAAACAGTGGTTTATATTAATCATAAAAAAATTGTTTTGCTTCTAATCGGGGACAACCAAAACCGGCTAATCAGAGATGCCCAGAGGCACCGTTGTGGTCGGGTCTTGACTGTGACCCCCGGGCACATAGAGATGCCCAGAGGCCCCCAGCCAGGACCTGACAAATGGTAGCAATATGTAAACGGAAGACAGGAGTGTAAACTGTCTTTGTTATGGGTTTGTTAACTTGTTATTAACAGTCAGGCAGTAGTAAAACCCAAGCATGTAAAACAAGCAGAAATTTGTTTCAAATAGCTCTTACACTCTAAAAGATATTAAGCTCATTCCAAGTAGGGCAATGTAGGTTTTTACTCCTTCCATGAGATTGATTATTTAAGGTTATGGATTAGTTTGGAACTCCCCTCATCAGATTGTCAGGTTGACACAAAATACAGCAGAATACAAAATACACCAATATTCTTGGAACTGGACATCCTCTGGACTAAAAAGATATTATCTATAGAATTTCATAGTGTTTTTAAAAAAACATTGTTGAACATATGTTTTTCTTATCAAGGATATTCATATGTGGGAATAATTTGTAACTACAAGGGTGTTCTGACCTTATTGTGTAAAATACAAAAAGGAAATAAACATAGCATTCATTGCCCCTTTAAACATTGTTATTAGTTTCACAAATCTACAGGCGTTTGCACAAATCTACAAGCAGCTAAGTACGTGTACAAAAAACTACTGTAAAGGTAATCAAAACACTGAACTCTAAACTCATAAGAGGATGAGTGCTGGTATGTTTTCCTTGTAGTAGCACAACCTTATACGCAGTTTATAGGTCAAGCTTCACTAAAAGCAACATTTTCTGAATAACTCTTGAGTGATTTCTGAACCATATGCCTACTTCAGCATTGTGAGGACCAGCAATGTGTGAGGGTATGAAAATATGCTCCATTCAGATTGATAAGCTAGTACCTTACTGGCGTAAAAAGCCAACATGGCCACTCCCGCCTTATTGTTCAGCAGCAAAAGGTTGCACTTTTTTTGCACTAGCTCAGGTGAAAGCCAGGTCATTGCGTCATTAGGTACAATTGTCACAGACAGTTCCCAGTAGTGTCCAGTTCTCCATCTCTGAGCTCCATGTGTCGCCACATGTTGAATTCATGTGTTGCCTGTTAGCTTGGCTCTGGATACATGACTGGCTGGCTCATTGTTGGAAAGAGGAGCACATGACTGTTTGGTCTGACCTTCAACCCCTTCACTGGCCATGTCACGCCTCTACCCTAATTACCTAGACCCAATCCATGCAGAACTTAAAAGGGGGGTCAAGGGCCAACAGTAAATAGTACACCATCTGTTCTGCTAGAATGTAGTTTTAATCAATGTGCCATCAAATCAAATGTCATTTCTAAAAGCTATTTTGTTTACATAACCATAACAAGACCCCCAAATGACCAAGCCTCACCACAATGGTAATCCGTACTTTCTCATCTTGAACGAAAGCATTCTGGGAATAATGCATTTCTTACCTATCTTTATAATGTCTCACATTGTCAGGTTTAGTCATAGACTATTCCTCCTCAGACTTTTTTCTCCTCACCAGCCAATCTTCGAAGAGGGATCGGACAGGCTCTTTGTTGGTGTTTAGCCTCATCTGTATTGGAATCTAAGAAGCCATTGTCGTGCTTCGAACTGGCAAATGAGTCTGGACAACCTCTAAACAAAAACTGTCACATTTCATTTAGGTTCCTTCAGTAGTGCCGGGATTTGGCAGGGCAGCTGAAGTATCTTCCACGTGGGTCTTCGCTCCCATTTTGGCTGTGTTGTTATAGGCCAGACAGACGGTGGGCATGCTGCCAGCTAAAATATGCATGTCGTGCAGGCATATGTTTACATTGTAGTCAATGTTACCTTTAAATTGAAATGGTTACCTTTATTGGTGCGCCTATAAACTCAGTGTGTCAGCCCAAGCTAAATGACATTTTTCTGTTAAAAACAATACATACCATGTTGCTTGTGTATAATACCACCAAAGTCTCTAGTAGAGTGGATGTAGTTCCTGTAGTAGATGTTCAGCTAAAACTTGAGAACATCATTAATTAGAAACAGGATAGGAATGTTTAGTTAAATCAAAATACAACAACCGGTTTTGTTGACAGTAGTGATGGGACTATGATAATGCCCTTGCTAATGTAATGTTCCATCCTGCAAAATGAAGGGATGGTATTTCCTATAACATGCGACATATGGTGGGATACGACTCACTAAGTGTATCCTACTCTTCTGTTTTTATGCTGTGCTAAGTATGGTGCTAAGAGTTAGCCAACACGAAAAGCATGTAGTATGGATTCACTCTCAATTGCATTCGGAGTGCTCTCAACTTTTTTCCACACACAGATACAACCCTGCACTCACACACAATCACCCACAGAGTAGAATGAATCAGGATTTTACAGTATCCCAGTTCCGGATGGCTCTTTTTGAGATGGGGCATCTCTTTTGTTATTCTCAGCACATACTTTAGGAATACACAAACCGTAGCAACGCCTCACAATCTCTGGTTTCATCAAGATTGTCTTGTTTTGTGTGAGATTGCATTACGAACAGTGGCTAGACCAGAGAAATTGGTGCAGTGCAGCAGTAAAATATATAATTGCAGAAGTTGTGTGGATGCTCTATCTTCAATAGTGATTCTCAGAGCTGTGGCTTTGAGGACCTCTAGTGGTGAAATATATCAGTTATTCAAACTTTTGATCCATACACATTTCTTGGAGGCATCTTCCTAATGAACACATTTCATAATGGTAATAAAGGGAATACAGAATTGTGTAATGCTTAGACTAGTTGCATTGTTTGAACCATCTTCTGTTTTAGCTGTTAAATTCTGATGCATGTATTTGTGTCAGGTCCAATCAGCAGTATCCTGGTAAATAAGTATGGGAGTCGTTTGGTCATGATGTGTGGAGGATTCCTGTCTGGCTGTGGACTTATCGCCGCTTCGTTCTGCAACTCAGTGGAAGGACTATACTTTTGTGTGGGAGTAGTGGGAGGTAGGCCTGCTTTTAATGACCTTTACTGCCCTACAGGTAAAAACATGTGTGTGTATACATTATCAGTCAAAGGTTTGGACACGTACACACCAAGGGTATTTATTAAATTTTCCAAATTGTAGAATAATATTGAAGACATCAAAACTATGAAATAACACATATGGAAAAATGTGGTAACCATTAAGTGTTACCACATTAATGTAAAAATACATTTCATATTGTAGGTGCTTGAAAGTAGCTACCTTTTTTCTTGATGACAGCTTTATACACTTCCATGTCTGTGATGTAGTAATCTATATTATTGCAAGAACAGCTCATTTAAATAAAACAACATCATTAAGACATGAAGGTCAGTCAATTAGAGAATGTCAAGAAGTTTTTTCAAAACCATCACTAAAAGTGCAAAGATGAAACTGGTTCTGCTACATGTCTGTTTTCAATATGTCAATATGGACTACTGCATGTCAGTCTTCCTTGTCTAGCCTTTAGCTTGTCCAAAATGCAGGTGCTTGGCTTTTAACTGGCATTACTCCTGTATTGGCCTCTCTTCACTGGCTACCGGTTAAATATAGGATTGATATTAAGGTTATTTTATTGTTTTTAATGCGCTACATGGATCAGGATCTTCCTATATTTTTTACCTCCTTATCCTCCACTCTTCCTCAAGCACCCTTAGGTCTTCCAACCAATTGCTTTGTGTGCTCCACGGTCTCAATTAAAGTTTAAAAGATACAGTGCCTTTTCTGGTGCTGCTACAACATTGTAGTACAGCCTACTTTTATATATGAGGTCTTCCATCAGTAGCGACAACTTTAAATCCCACCCTAAGACCTGTCTTTTTTCTTTAGCATTTGAGTCTGCAAATGGGTAGGAAATTGTGTTTTTGTCTGTCATGTTCTATAAAAAAAAATGTGTTAGCAATATGTTTAATGTATGGTTTACCTATTATTGTCTTAAACATTTTTTGTAGGATTTTTGTTTAATTGTACAGCACTTTGGTTAACACTTGTTGTTTAAGTACAAGTTCATTAGAGTTAACAGCCTCGGAAATTCACAATTAACTGCATCTCAGATTGAAAACATTTTTCAAATAAATGCTAGAGTTGAAGTAACACACACCAGGGTCCACTGCTAACTATTTTTCTCACTAGCCTTATCGGGCAAACGGGTCTGAAATCTTCTGGCCCAGACTGATTTTCACTGACCCAAACTGAATTGTAAGTAAATAAAAAATTCTCAAAATATTGATTAATACCATAGTTTTGCATGTGTTGTGAAACATGGGCTGAAACACAAACAATAGTTGTTTACATAAAATATGATGCAACGAACATGTATACTTTTTAATTAAAAGTTATGAAAATATAAATATTAATATCATGATCATCTTTTCATGAAGATACTAGCATTTGATGTGACATATAAAAGCTTGATAATAAAATAGAGTTATAGAATATACAGTGGGGACAACAAGTATTTGATACACTGCCGATTTTGCAGGTTTTCCTACTTACAAAGCATGTAGAGGTAGAGACGGAATCTAAAACAGAAATCCAGAAAATCACATTGTATGATTTTTGAGTAATTAATTAGCATTTTATTGCATGACATAAGTATTTGATCACCTACCTTCATTGTTTGGAGCTGTGCTTTTGCCATTGTCCGGTTGTAGGAGGAAATTGGCTCCAATCAAATGGTGTCCACAGTGTATGGCTTGGAGTTGCAAAATGGAGTGATAGCCTTCCATCTTTAAAATCTCTTTTATCCTGTCCATATCTCCCTCTTCACCACCCCCCAAACACCCCCAGACCATTACATTGCCTCCACCATGCTTGACAGATGGCGTCAAGCACTCGTCCAGCATCTATAGACAAGTTTTAGTGCTTCTTTGATCAGCACAACAGTTTCCCGCTGTGCTAACCTAGTTGAAATATATTGAAAAAAATATATAAATTTGACTTTAAAAATGGTATACTGGGAATAGGACAGAAACTTTCTGATAATGGGCCTCTGGGCGCCGTTTACATCTATAATAGTCATTTACAACACTAAGAATGACTACATTGTATTTCTGATCAATTAGATTTTTATGGACAAAAATTTGCTTTTCTTTTGAAAACTTGAGTGACCCCAAAAAATGTAACTGTAGTGTATACTGTACATGCACATATTACCAGTCAGAATGTGGGACACATCTACTCATAAAAGGGTATTTCTCTTGTTACTATTATCCACATTGTAGAGTAGGGAATAGTGAACAAAAACTAAACAATGACACAACAAATCAAGATTAATTATATTTCAGATTTAAAGTAGCCACCCTTTGCCTTGAAGACAAATTTGCAAATGTTTAACGTTGTTATGCTCCCCAGACACCTCCCTGGACTTACAGTGGGGAGAACAAGTATTTGATACACTGCCGTTTTTGCAGGTTTTCCTACTTACAAAGCATCTAGAGGTGTGTCATTTTTATCATAGGCACACTTCAACTGTGAGAGACGGAATCCAAAAAAAAAATCCAGAAAATCACATTGTATGTTTTTTAAGTAATTAATTTGCATTTTATTGCATGGCATAAGTATTTGATACATCAGAAAACAGAACTTAATATTTGGTACAGAAACCTTTGTTTGCAATTACAGAGATCATACATTTCCTGTAGTTCTTGACCAGGTTTGCACACACTGCAGCAGGGATTTTGGCCCACTCCTCCATACAGACCTTCTCCAGATCCTTCAGGTTTCGGGGGTGTCGCTGGGCAATATGAACTTTCAGCTCTGTCCAAAGATTTTCTATTGGGTTCAGGTCTAGAGACGGGCTAGGCCACTCCAGGGCCTTGAGATGCTTCTTACGGAGCCAGTTGCCCTGGCTGTGTGTTTCAGGTCATTGTCATGCTGGAAGACCCAGCCATGACCCATCTTCAATGCTCTTACTGAGGGAATGAGGTTGTTGGCCAAGATCTCGTAATACATGGCCCCATCCATCCTCCCCTCAATGTGGTGCAGTTGTCCTGTCCCCTTTGCAGAAAAGCATCCCCAAAGAATGATGTTTCCACCTCCATGCTTCACGGTTGTGATGGTGTTCTTGGGGTTGTACTCATCATTCTTCTTCCTCCAAACACGGCGAGTGGAGTTTAGACCAAAAAGCTCTATTTTTGTCTCATCAGACCACATGACCTTCTCCTATTCCTACTCTGGATCATCCAGATGGTCATTGGCAAACTTCAGATGGGCCTGGACATGCGCTGGCTTGAGCAGGGGGAACTTGCGTGCGCTGCAGAATTTTAATCCATGACGGGTAGTGTGTTACTAATGCTACCCAGCTGTCTTCAGGTCATTGACCAGGTCCTGCCGTGTAGTTCTGGGCTGATCCCTCACCTTCCTCATGATCATTGATGCCTGTCATATGACAAGGTGAGATCTTGCATGGAGCATGAACTTCTTCCATTTTCCAGTTATTGCTCCAACAGTTTTGCCTTCTCACCAAGCGGCTTGCCTATTGTCCTGTAGCCCATCCCGGCCTTGTGCAAGTCTACAATTTATCCCTGATGTCCTTACACAGCTCTCTGGTCTTGGGCATTGTGGAGAGGTCTGTTTGATTGAGTGTGTGGACAGGTGTCTTTTCTACAGGTAACAAGTTCAAACAGGTGCAGTTAATACAGGTAATGAGTGGAGAACAGGAGGGCTTCTTAAAGAAAACCTAACAGGTCTGTGAGAGCCGGAATTCTTACTGGTTGGTAGGTGATCAAATACTTATGGCATGCAATAAAATGCTAATTAATTACTCAAAAATCATACAATGTGATTTTCTAGATTTATGTTTTAGATTCCGTCTCTCACAGTTAAAGTGTACCTATGATCAACATGATTACAGACCTCTTGTAACGTAGGCAATGTGTGAGTGAAGGAAGCAGACGCGAGGATTCCAACGTTCTAGTCTGTCTCAGTAATTGTATTTAAAGAACATGCAGACTTAGACAATTATTCAAGCAGCAATGAAACAATAAACGGATCCTTCTCTAAGGAACAAGACTAACAATGCTTACTACTAGCAACACAGGCAGTACAAACGTGTCCAACCCAGACTAAACCAGACGCCAACAAACAATAACCAACAAACACCCCTAGTGCCCCAGCTGCTTATAAGGTGATCCTAATGAAAAAGGACTTCCAGGTGCGGCAGTGCTCCTTCGTGGCTGCTTGGGAAATCGACCCTCTACGGTGTCTCCGTCGCTCCTGCGATGCCAATCCTGAACAGCAGGGGGAGCCTCCACCCTCATTGTCACAACTCTACATGCTTTGTAAGTAGGAAGACCTGCAAAATTGGCAGTATATCAAATATTTGTTCTCCCACTGTATGTATTGGGGCTGAGAATCGATTAAAAAAGAAAAAAGTAGTAATCGCACAATTTGCTGTGATTAATCACGATTAATCAATTTTTTTGATTGTGTTGTAGAATCACTTTAATAAGCAATAAACACAATTAAGTATATTTTAAATAGAACATATTATGAAATCTTGTGAACTGTAAACAAAACAACAGAGCAGTCATTCCCATCAATTATATGCAGCAACATTATAAACAACAAAGCTTTAAAGGCCCAATCCTAATGTCCCCCCTAAACCCTAACCCCTGAACCCTCACAGACTTAATTGACGTTCTGGCCAGGGCCAGCTCTAGGCATAAGTGGCCGTTTAGGGCCCCCATCCGCCAGGAGGCCCCCAGATTGCTTGTGAGCCCCGACCACAACAATACACTTTTACCATGTTTGAATATATTTTTTAATACGATTGAACTTCATATTTGCATAGGACAACATTTTTGTTGTCAACCTTGCTTTTATTATTATGGGCTAAAAAAATATTTCAGATATGTTTTTATTTTCTTACATTCAATACATTTGAGCTTAATTTTATTCCATAGAGCTACAGTATGCAACTGTAACATGACAAAAACAAAGAACAACTTCACAGAAGACCCAGTCAAACTATTCGTCTTTTCTGTAGCTTACTGTAATGTATATATTTAATAGATGCTTTAATTCGAAATATGATAACTGTTTGCAACAGTGGATGTATTCAGCATTAGCTAATAAACGTATGACACCCAGCCCCCGGTTGGGTGAACGAGATTCAAAGATCCTAGTCAGTAGATCCGAACTTCCCATCATTAACTCACAATAGCTGTCACAACAGTATATGGTTAAAACCGAGACTATAGTGTTTGTGATTCATGCAAAAAAGGTGCTGCGTTTATTGCGTTAAATAATTTTAACGCGTTAAACGTTTGAAATTAATCGCAAAGATGAATGCTTTAACTCCTCTAGCCCTAATATGTATATAGATATATATATTTATATATAAATTAGGGCTGGGGTAGCGTGATATATATAAAATAAATATTTGGGCTGGGGGAGTTAACACGTTCATCTCTGCAATTCATAATATTAAATAGAATAACATTTTAATGTACCATTTGTAATTCAGTTGTTGTAATGAGTTGTTTCCAAAGTATATACAGTATCAGTTTTATTGTGTTTTACCAGGTTTAGGATTGGCATTCAATCTGAATCCAGCTCTTACTATGATTGGGAAGTACTTCTATCATAAGCGTCCTATTGCCAATGGAATCGCTATGGCAGGCAGCCCTGTGTTCCTGTCCACCTTGGCCCCGCTCAACAGCTGGTTCTTCGATCGGTTTGGCTGGAGAGGTAGCTTTCTGATCCTGGGAGGCCTTCTTTTCAACTGCTGCGTGGCCGGCTCTCTCATGAGACCCATTGGACCAAAACCACAGCATGCCTTGAAAAGCCAAGACGCCGCCGAAGGGAGTGTGACATGTGCGCAGAAGATGAACAGCTTCATCGACTTCTCACTATTCAAACATAGGGGATTTGTGCTCTACCTCACGGGCAACGTCATCATGTTCTTTGGCCTCTTCTCCCCACTGGTGTTTCTCAGTAACTTTGCCAAGAGCAGGGACATCCCCAAAGAGAAGGCAGCCTTTTTGTTGTCGATCCTGGCATTTGTGGACATGGTCGCTAGGCCCTCCATGGGCATTGTGGCCAACACCAAGTGGATACGGCCTAGGGTGCAGTACTTTTTTGCCCTATCTGTGCTTTACAATGGGGTGTGCCATGTCCTAGCCCCCATCTCTGTGGACTACACAGGCTTTGTCATCTACGCCATCTTCTTTGGCTTCGCCTTTGGCTGGCTGAGCGCAGTGCTGTTTGAGACGCTGTCAGACCTGATTGGAACCCAGCGCTTCTCCAGTGCAGTAGGACTGGTCACCATTGTCGAGTGCGGTCCTGTCTTATTAGGCCCACCTTTGCTAGGTGAGTAGTCTATGTGCACATACATTTGTAGTTGACTTATTTTCCATTCTATTTCAAATAGTGGAGTCATGCAACCGTTTATTGAAATAAACATATGATAATTGAGTTTTAATCTTTTGTACTGCACAGGGAAATTTAAAGATATCTACAATGACTACCAATACACCTACCAGAGCTGTGGGGTGATATTGATCATTGCCAGCGTGTTTCTGTTTGTGGCAATGGGTATAAACTACCGGTTGTTAGACACAGAGATAAAGGAGAAGAAAACAGCTAAACTGGAGGGAAAAGAAGAAGAGTCTAACAAAGACAATGCTGACAAAAAGGCCTGCAACCATGGGGTGAGATCAGTTGACGATGCAAAAACTGCAGAAGATACAGTCTAACGTTTGTCAAAATTGGATTTGCACATTAAAATCTCAGTACAATAAAATGTATGAAGTGCAAGTCCTAGTCAGATATCATGGTTTAAAGAAACATATTTCTCAAACCCTTTTTCACTTTAGGCTCAGTTATATTTCTATTAAGATGATTTGACTTGAGCAAGATGCACTTGAATGAAAATATGCTGTCTCTACTGAAATGTGCAACCACCATGCAACCACCATTTGGTCTTTCGAAGTTTTGATTTTTTGAAAATGATTGGGAAAATATCAGAATTGGGTTTTCGGTGTGCACTACAATACATGAAATGTTCTCCTTGTGAAACGCTGTGATACATTTTTATTATTATTATAGATTATTATCATACGCAGTAAATGTCTATGTTTAGACTAAAGAATGTTTCTGTTAAAACACTTTTAACTCATTCCTGTATAATATTGTTCACTCTGTCAATGTATTTTCTGAAAGCAGGTCTTTATTACCTGCTGTTAATAACTCAATGTCCTGAAGATTATTTCTGATCTAGCTGCAGGAATTTGTTTGTAGTTGTACTGCAAAATGACTCTGTAACACTGTTACTTATTGATTTCATTTTATGGTATGCATTTGAAAATCCCCAAACTAACCCTTTGAGCTTGCATTGAAGTACTTAACAAGAATGAAGACCTGCATGTCTTCATTCAAAAAAATCAATGATTTGGTCCAATAAATATTCAATCCATAGGCATGAACCTATTTATGTCATGTGATGGAGCCTTGATCCTTAATTGAATAGACCATATTTGATTATCTACATCAGGGGTGTCAAACCGGTTCCTCGGAGGGCCGTGTGTCTGCAGGTTTTTGTTTTTTCCTGTAAATTGGTTCCCAGTTCAGCCCTAAACAACCAGGTGAGGGTAGACCTAACCAATTAGTGACCTAATTAATCAATCAAGTACAAGGTGACAGCGAAAACCTGCAGACACTCGGCCCTCCGTGGATCCGGTTTGACACCTGTGATCTACATCATTTGTACCTGCTCATGACAAAGAAACATACTGGTGGTAACTATGGTGATAACTACTCCTTTTTATAATGAATGCATATGTTATGTTAAAAAATATTTTGAATATTTCATTCATAAGCAGTGACATCATGGTATAATTGATGACATGTTCAAGAGAATAAAAATGCAATGACAAAAAAAAATAAAAAATGAGCACAAACTGTATTGTTTTCATTAACTGTGGCAGGTGTAACTATATGAACTGCCATATAGAACAGTTTTATTAGATATGCTAAATTTTTCTTGCTGAATTAGCATTGTTTTATTTAACAATGAGTCATTTGACACTACATAAATGCTAAACGAAAGATACCTGCCGTTTTACCAGCAATTGAAAATGTAAACTTTTAGCAGCAGATAAGATGCTCACAGTCACGTTACAGATATTTGGTCTGCAGTATAAATTCGGGTATTTAATAATAGAATTTCGCGGGATCATTCGGAAAAAATATCTTCACGAGCCTTCCCATTAGCGCTGTTAACCGTTGGATATTTAAGTTAAATACTGTTGGCTGTCTTAAAACACTCCAGGTAGGATGCTAATAACATTAGGCAAAATATATTTCACAACATTGCGTATTCATGATTTATACTGCTAAATAACGAAATGACAGTATTTTCCTGTGTAAATGTTGCTAGCTTTATAAACCCCAAAAGATGTATGTTGTTAGCTTGCTAGTTTTTAGCTAGCCGATTAACGTCTTTTGTATAACCGTGGGTTAACGCATATTTCTGAATTTGAAATAGATTTATAGTTAAAGGCCCTTTCTTGCAAACGACATTGCTGTACTACAGCTTTATCAACTCTAAATTATTAATAAGTTTCGATATGGAGCGAGAAAGAGGATTCAACTTCAAGTTGCTGGTGCCACCTAGAGTTATGCCTCTCCAAGGACAAGTTTCTACCGTCAAACCACAGGAACTTGTGGAATATAGTGAATGCTCGACGCACACGTTGCAGCAGCAGGTAGCTACCATAACGCTAATACGTTTTGTTATAAAAGTATTGTTTTATATTTTGTCAATATAGATAATCTCACATTTATGTGCTACTTAATTTCTTAGGGTTACATGAAATGTTTTGACAAAGAGTCAAACATGCCTTATTCATCTACAAATACGTTTGTACCAGCTAAACCCATGAGATCAGGTACTATATCACAATATGCATAAATCCATAGAGATGCTATTATATTATCCCCAAATGTATATATATATTATTTGAATAGCAGAAAACTCACACTTAAGGGCTGTTTTGTCAGACCTACATGAAGCATTGAAGGTGTTTTTATTAGTCAAGGAAATAGATGGCCTAGATAGAAGGCTTAATCAGACGCAGTTGGTAAGACTGATTTATGCAAAAACATACGTTTCACCTCCAGATGAAAATTCTGTCCTAATAGCTATATTTTTTTCTCCCCACAAAAGATGTGTTCCAGACAAAAGCAGTGCCGCAAATGGAAAATGAGGAAGTGAGTCAAGTTATTGCTTTTAAAACTGCAAATGAATCAATAGTATATGATGAATGATGTGACATGTATGGGGCGGTACTAAAATGAGGTTTGGCAATAAAACTACTATGTGGGAGAAGGGAATATTTGTTTTACCTATTCCATTGTTTGACAGAATTTGCCTGTTATTATGTTTGTGACAATCAATTAACAGGTCAGTTATGGCCTATTAGCCTTTGAAAATACTGCATTGTTCACACTATGTCTTATGTGAATCATATAATTTATACAACTCAAGCAAGCCACTGTAAGTTGAGTGCAAGGAAATTGTTAAGTGAGAGCAAATTATTTAAATACTTGGGAGCATTGGTTTACATAGACAATGAGAAAAAGCAGAGACAATGTTTTTGTTAATAATTTTCTAGACCAATTGCCAAAACAGTCAGCTATATTCAAAACTTTTTGAGGAAGTTCAGAAAGTGAAATGTTGGAAAGTAAAAGTGGAATCAGAGGCTGTGCAGAAAGGCCGGAAGCTTCAGGAAAATAAAAGAACAATTGAAACTCAACGTAAAGCCATTCAGGAATTGCAGGTATGCACCAGTAAATATAAAGGCATCGCATTAGCCTGCCTTGGAATGACAGAGTGAAATTCTATGGTGACTATTATAGTACTTAAAAATGTATTATACCATTAATTTTTTCATCTTTTTATGTTTCAGTTTGGAAATGAAAGCCTCAGCATGAAGTTAGAGGATCAGATCAGCGCGAATGAAGATCTGCGGAACAAGTATGTGTGTGTTGAGTAATAAATTATATTAGAATCATTATTCTTTTTTATGTTGTTTATTTCTCAAACAGGAATAATGCCACAAGGAACTTGTGTAATATACTTAAGGATGCGTTGGATGGATCAGCAGAGAAAATCAATTCATGTGAGTTAAACATACTGTTTGTTTACACTACAAACTTGTATCTTAATGCAAAGTGCTGACAATATCTTTTCTTAAAAACCTATTCTCTTAGTTGAATCTGAAAGAGAGGAAACCCATCACTTGTTCATGGACAGAAGTGAAAGTATTGAGGTGAATATGATAATTTCTGGTTCTTTTGATAAAACTATTATCTAAACTAATAACAGTTATATGATTTTAAGTGCAGTATAGTTGTACAAAATGTTTATTTTTGTTATTTGTTACAGAGGATGATTACTGCCTTTGAGAGCCTACGTATTCAAACAGAAGCGGATCGTCAAGAAATGCTGAAAGGTGTTAATTCTTTAAATATAAATAAATTCTCAATGCGCTTCTTGTATCTTGTTATGTGGTCTCTGATTTTACACAGCAGAACATAAATTGGGACATATAACTGGTCTAATAACTTCTAATTGGATCATTTTACACAGCCAAAGAGGGTCTGCAAGAACTTGAGGAGCTAAAGGAGAAGTTTGTGAAGGAATTCAGCATGCAACAAGAAGAGGTGGGTCAACAAATGTGCTCAAGGTTTCTGGCCCTGCTGGTCAGGCAATGATACTCACCTTGTGATATTTTTTGCTATCTGTTTTATCTATGTTCAACTAATGGTAAGAAGTGAAAGAGGTTAGAGACCTTCAGAGATTTTCATTCATCATTTGTTTTTGATTATGTGTAAAAGGCAATGTGTAGTGTAGACATTAAGAGTGTAGATAACACATGTTGATTGTTTTGTCTGCTGTAGTTGGCTGGCCTGGTCTACTGAGTGCACTGTAGTGTATTGCCTCATGGCTGTGATGTATTACTGTAGCTATGACTTTCCCTTTAATCTTGAGATAAAACCTGGGGAAAGTAATTTACCGACCTAATGTTGGCACTGAAAACACTGTCCTAGTAGACCCCAAACATGCCTTTTTGGAAATGGGCCATGTCTTCTTGTTATCAAAAACAATGTAAACTGTAATGGACTTTGCTATTTTTATTATGTTGAATCTGCCAACTGAAAATATATCCAACAGGTTGTAATGCGTCAGATGGAAATGAATAACAAAGAAAAAGAACATCAGGAAGTCCTGATCAACTTCCATGATATCCAAAAGAGTTTTAAACAGTTACACGAGGAAGCAAGTAAGATTGTCCTTTAGAGAAAACCTAATGTGTTTACATTTTGATGCTTGATAAGGTCAGAGCCGCCCATAGTGGGGCACTGCAGGCCAATTGTGTTCCCTGACGTTTTTGCTTTGGTTCATTGGAAGGTTCCACCAAAAAAATATTTTACTTAATCAATGTCTCAATTTACAGTTGAGAAGTGTAATGATAATTTATAATTCTCCATTGTAATCAGAAATGGTTACTTAACCACTGTGTTAGTAGTGATCTAACAACTCAAAACAACAATTAACCAAAAACTGTGACAATGGCTTCGGGACTAGTAGAGTCTTATAATTTAATTTGGCATTATTCCTAATAATTTTGTATGATCTCTGTGAGCTGAAAAGTATGTTTGTCATCATATTTTTATTATTTAATAACTTGAATGTGCTATTCCATACCTGTAAGTATCAGACTGTGTTCAAAGTGCACTATAAAATATACTTTTTGTATCTTATTTGTGTAAGATACAAGATACTTGTTTGGATACCCAAACAAATATTGCATAATATCATTCAACAATAATTCTTTAAGTACTACACTTGTAGCCTGAATTGACTATCAATGGCTGGATGCCCAGATCTCAATTTATGTTTTTAAAAGTCTCAAATTAGCCCAAAATGCTAAAAATATTTGAAGTTGCAAAGGTGAGGGAGGAAAAGAAGTATCCAAGTATTACATTTTCTTGGGGTAATCAAGTCTCATAATTAACTGCCACTTCCATTTCTACAAACTCTTTGGAAGGGTTTCATAAAAGTCTTTACGTAGCCCGACCCAGAAATTGCAACACCTGAACTTTGCCAAGCATTATTACCCTGAAAGGCTAGAGGTAATTCTGCCTTTCTACTTTCCATTCACCTCCTTGTATATCCCCCAACAAATAAGTTATCAGCCTTTTGAGCATACACTTGGTAACAGTTTTAGTGCTACAACTCAATGTTCATATATCGTGGTCATCAGAATGTAGGCTATATAGATCATGTTTAGGTTTAGCCTGCGACCCAATTGTCAGATTATATTTTGTTAAACCAAAATTATTATTTTATGGATCTTACTGGATGTTAGCATTGTTGCTGTATTGCTTTACGTCTGTATAATATCATGATTTATGGCATGAACATGTACACAATGTATATTTGACAGAGCAACATCAGGAAGCCCTACAAAGTTCTAAACAAGAACAACTATCCCTGTTAGAAAGCCTCCAAAGAGCAGAACAACTCAATAAAGAATTTGAGGTTAGTATGGTGTCTTGTTTTCAATCTGAAGATACAAAACACTGCTTACCCATGCAACATACACATTCCATTGAACATGCTAGTCATTTTAACTTTTAATGTGGTTATTTATTTTTTTGTGGCTGTGGACAGATAGTACATAATTATATAATGTAAAGCATGCTGTGTTCGTGTCTTAGGAAAGTAGAAAAGGTAGTTTGATTGCATTAGAGCTCAACAAAGAGGATAACGCAAAGGTCATCGCAGAGAATGTCACACTCTTGGAAGAGCTAAAAAAATCTAAAGAACAACAAGCGGACACACTTTTACAGATGCAAGCCAGTTCCGAGGAATTTCAAACATTATATACAGTTGAGAAACAAAGGTGGGAGCTTTGAATAAAGTTGAAAAAAATCTCAAATACATTCAGATAACTTTGAATTTTAACTTTTGTTTTGTTTATAAGGGCAAAAGAAATGGAACTGCAACTTATCTTATTCACAGAGGAACTTAAAAAGGAAAAACATGAATTTGGTAATGTACCTCTTATATCCAAACTTGTTTTAGCATGCTTATGCAATCACATATTAAAGATCAGCTTTGTTTTCTAGGAGAGATAGCAAAAAATAAAGACATCCAGTTACAAATCCTTAAAGATGAACTGGTAAAAAATATATTTTTAAACTAAAATTGACGCCACTATCTCATATATGTCAGCCTAGTTACAGAAAGAGGTATTATTTAACTCTTGTCTTTAGGATGTCAAAACTAAAGTTATAGAGTCCCAAGTGGAACAAATTAAATTTGTTGAGATCAAAACATCAGAACTCATCACTGAGCTTGAAGGAAAATATGCAGAAATGAACAAGTTAAAGGTGAGATGATATTATGATGATTATATTACACAAAGTTTGAAATATAATCGTAGCATATTTTTTTTATTATTGGAATGTTTTGTATCCTTCCAGAATAAGATGGAAACAATGTCTCGTGAAAACACTGCACTTGAAATGGCTCTTGAAAAGGCTGAACAGATGCAAAACAATTTGAAGGAAAAGGCCACAATAAATGAGGTTCATCTTATATGTGTTTCAAACGTGTGTTTCCTGGAGTTTGTAAAGATCTCCAGGAAAGAGATTGATAATTTCATCATTCACACAGAGCAAAATACAAGAGATCGAGGGCCAGTTATCAGCTGCAATGAGAAGAGACGACACATCCATTAAGAATATAGAAAAACTAAAAACAGACATTGTACAATATCAGTGAGTAATTTGAGGTTAAAACATCTCTTATATAATATACCTGAGGGATAGTATTCTTTGTTGTTTCCATTTAGATAATGCTGAATTAACTTCTTCCCCAGGGTCGAGTATGAACAGTTATCAGAGAGTTTCAATCAGTTGAAACTTGAGAAGAAGGATATTCTGGAGCAGATTCAGAATGAATCCTCAGAGGCAACCATTCTTGCAGCACAACTTAAGGTCTGTGTGAATTGAACATGTGTTTCGGCCAGTGCATAATAGGATTTTGTAGTATGTAGTATGTAGTATATTGTGTTAAAACATTTTATTTCTCATGCAGCAGAGTGAGGCAATAGAAATGAAGTTAAAGAAGCAAATTAATACAATTGAGGAAGAAAAAGACCTACTACGGTTAGTGATAGTTAATTATGTATAAATCTTAAGTAATTATTTATGGCATTGAGTTTCCCAAAATTGTTCACTTTTCCATAGGGAGGAATTGAAATCTGTAAATGTCCGAATTCAAGAGCAAGGTCAAGACACTGACAATCTGCAGAAAAGGCTTGCAGAAAAGGTAAGGAAATCAACTGTTTCAAACTTTTCTGCTTAAATCCAATGTTTACCAAAAGGACTGTTAATAATTGTGTAAATTTCCAAATGCTGGTTTGTTTCATTCAAAATGTACACTAAATGAACCTAAAAGCCATTTCCGTTCGACTTATTTTCAAGTGTGAAATTCTACAAACTGAGCTCTCAAAGAAAGAGAAACAGATGAAAGCAGTGGAGAATAAGGTGATAAGATAAGTAATACATCTACAATTAGATTATTTTGTATTTAACCCTTTAGATCCCTTGGCGGCCGTCGACGGCATTCCTTCAGAACCCTATTGCGGCTGCCCCGGCCGCAGCCGGCAGTGTTTCTTTAACATTGATACTTGTGTAAATATCACAAAATCTACCTGGAAAATATCTGTAACTGTATTCCCATGGATGTTGTCGTTAATAAGACGCCAGAAAAAGTGTATCCTGTCATTTGACTTTTTTAGTTTTTATTATTTCTTTACTCAATATGCACCAAAACTGCCTTTTAAAGTTAGAAGAGACTGTTTCTGTGTTGCTTGGTGGTGCAAAGTTGGAAACTTCCTTGCTCTTTGAAAGCGATAACGATGTTTAGGTGAGTAACAAAAGAAACTGCGTATATATTTGTGGTGTTGGACATATGCTGTGAAATGTTGGTAATATATTTTAGATGGCAATAACATAACTGTCAAGATATCTTGATAGGCGAGCTCAGCTGTTGATCTGGAATGGTTGTTTCCTCAGTCGGGGTATTTAGCTTTGTAGATGGCAAATTAGTTAGATGTTTTTTTTGCATTTTATTATGAAATGTAAACTGAAATAGATAATTAGACAACTAATTGTCCGGTTCGGTTTATCTATCAGACTAGAAATGTTGTCTGGCCGCAAATGTTTCGCTTTTGCAGTAACGAATCGTCACTTTCACTAGCTAGCCAAAATTGGAGAAAGTAACGTAATGCTTTGCTGACAACGTCGTCGCTTGATCATGATGTCCTGAATCTCTCGAAATATGTGCCACAACCTTTACCTAATAATCTATACAAAATATAATGTGTTGAGATTTGTGTGCCTGATGATTACGTTGTAATGATTCCATTATACGTGTAGACCGCGAATAAAAAAAAAGGCAGTTTTGTTTTATGCAAATGTAGATATTGGTTCTTGTTTCTACAGATGTTGCAATATAGAAACTAACCAAACTTCTTGAGGAAGCTAGCTTACTATCTGGTTTGTTTGTGAGTTTATTAGACATATTGTGTAGTAGCAAATGTGTAATGCATTCGCAGAGGAAGTGGAGGAGAGGTACATGAGAGGTACTTTTTTAGAAAACAATATATATTATTCAAAGTTACGTGAATGTGGTGTCCAATTAAAGAAGAGGGTGTGCTCATTAAAACAAAATTAACTTGTAATTGTAATTTGTTCTTAGTTTTTGTGCTATATCTATTTGTTAGAAAATATTATTTATTTTTAGAACTCTCTGGAATTTACAGCAGCATTCTAAAATTCTATTGGGATGTAAAGGGTTAATTAACTTATCAAGCACTTGCTTTTTCTCTCTAGCTCTTCAACCTAAAGATCAAATTAGAGAGTAAAACTAAAGTCCAAGAGGAATACCAAAAAGAAGTATGTGTTTATTAAAAAAGTATAATGTTGAAAATGTTACTGTAGCTTGCTTGCCATTGAGCTTTTTGTTTCTTTGTTCTTAGAACAAAACTTTGAAAAAACAAATCGCAATTGGGACTGCAAAATCCAGTGAACTTGAAAATGAGGTACTCCATGCCTTGAAATGATCGCTAGAAGAAAGCTAATGTGTTGTCATGAAGTTGGGATGCAGCTTGTTCATTTTATCCATTATAGATAAACAAATTGAAGGAGGAGTCAAAAGATCTACAACAATCAAATAAAGAGGAACGTAAAAGATTGCTTGATGATCTTGAAAGCAAATCAACATCTGAGGCAGAACTTCACAGAAAGGTTCACAATGGAACTTAATGAAACAGTAAATTTTCAGGTTGGTTGATGTTGCAGAATAATCTCTAATCTTTTTTCCTGCAGCTACAACAACTACAGCTCACAGCTACAGAAGCCATCGTTAGTAAAGAAGATGCTGAAATCAAATGTCAGAACAAGATAGCAGACATGGTTGCCTTGATGGAAAAGCACAAGGTAAAGTTACCTTCTGTACACATTTTGTGTAAATGTTCTCAATCTGAGTTTTAAGACAATATTCTTTTTATTTTAATATCAAAAAATTTCTGGGCAACAATAAAGTATGTTACTGTTATTGTTTTCATTTAAAATGGACAAAAGAAAGCTGCATTGTTTTGTTAGCAAAGTCGGCCAATCATTTTGCCACAACAGTTTTTAAATTGGGGGGGGGGACTGAAAAATTATCTGTTATTTCTAAAGCGGTTTGGAACTTTCGTACTGGCCTATTAACCATTGTAATGATCTAATTTGTTAGGCCAACTGTTCCATCCTGGCTACAATGTTTTTTTTTTTTTTTTTAACTGTTCTTGCACAAAAAGGGCTTTATCCTAATTTTCCATTTCAAAGGGACTTTAACGTATTGTTTTCTATTGGAATCAGAAACAGTATGACAGAATGGTTGAAGAGAAAGATGCCGAGCTTAATGAGAAGAAGAGGAAAGATATGGAAGCAACAGCTAATAGAGCATCAATGGTATGGAACTTAATAGCACAAAAATAGAAAGTATTGGGAGTTGTTCATTGGAGTGTTATAACTGGGCTTCTTGGATATTTTTGTGACTTTTTTTCTTAGGAACTCGAGCTGTCACAGAAAAACATTGAGAATGACCATTTGAGGGAACAACTAGAGAAAGAAATTAAGGGAAGGGTGAGGGATTTTTGTCACATACATATGCCAAAAAAGCAGGTCAATAATAAAGTGTTGTTAGTTTACTCACAAATTCTTTCATGTTGAGTTTTAGGTAAGCTTACTTAATGAGATTAAAGACCTGAAAAAAGAGATAAAAAATGTTTGCATGCAACTGGAGACACAGGACAAACAGGTATATATTAATATTTTGTGCATCCCAACAAGAGTTTGTGTCATCTAATGTAGTCTGACAAAATACTGCTGTTGATGTTTTATTTCACATTAGCTGCCTGAGCCAAACTCCAAAGAATTTAGATGTTACGAAACTCCCAAAGTGTCCTCCAGCATGAGGCCTGTGTCTCATTTTGCTAAGGTTACGCCGAGAAATCAGAGAACTCTGAAAGAATATGAAACCCCATCACAAAGCTCAGACAAAAAAGTTGCTGTGACTCCCAGTATTAATGTATGTGATTATTTGAACCGAGTAATTGTGTTTCAGAAAGCTTTTAAGCGTTCTGGAAAATGTGTCCTTTAAATCAATGTGTATGAGCACTGTGTAATTGTCCCACGTTAACTGACATGCTTTTTTAAGGAAATTGAAAAAGTAGTCCCTAAGACTCCATCTTGGAGCTCCATGACAAGAGTTGGAGTAACTCTACAAAAGGTATTATGTGTGTTGTATTCATTTCATGTTCTAGGGTATTCAGTCTTAAATATAACTTATTCAGACCATTGTTTTATGTGTATTATTATTTGACCAAGTAAGATTAATTTGTTAAAGGAAACCAATAGCAAAACCCTCAAAACTCCATCTTGGCATTCCACCAGTACCGTTGGCGCAACACCACGGATTAAGGTATTGTTGTTGTTAAAAAACATTGTGCGGTACTATTATAGTGTTTTATTTGATATGTCAACCATTCCCTCAGAGGATTTTCTCAATCCAATATCTCTGTGATTGAGCGGTTTTCTCCGCAGTCTTACAGAATCAGAACTCCCCCATCGCTGGAGAAGTCTTTGCCCTGGGGCAAGAGCACCCTGGAGCTTGACCCTAAGTCTGACAGCTCTGAACCTAACGATTTATTGGTAAACAATGCGTCAAGATCAAATGAACACACTGCTTTCACTTTGTGCTCAAAACATTATATTAGCCAAAATCTCAGGAATTATTTTCAGATATCACCCTATTTCCTATGACTACAAATACATTAAACTCACACTATAATGCATGCTTAAATTATGTATTGTAGTAATTGTAGTAATACTTGTATCACATTTTCTAAGTTGGTTTTCTTTATGGTTCTTAACACGGCAGAGATTTGAGGTGGCAATTGAGCCATCCAAGAGCAGCCTGCATCTAAGTGTCCCAACTGCACAGCATAATAACGGGGATCTATTCAGGAAGGTAGAATGAGTCATCTGAATGTACATTTCGCCCAAATACTGTACTTATTTTGCAATAGTCCCTCTTGCAGTATAAATTACATTTTATAATTATATTTTGAATAATTTGGTTTAGTCAGTTAAACCTTAAGATAAGCAGTTACGCTCAGGGTTTTTAACTATTTCCTGGTAACTATTTTTCTTCAACTAGATTTGTGCTGTTTTACTGTACGAGTGGACTTATTTGTCCAGTTTTCTTCCTGTAATGTTTCCAATCCAGAGCCCTGCCATTCATAAATCACCAGGGAGTGCTTTAAAGCTTGCTGCTATGAAAAGGATGCGTGATGCTGGTTGGACAGCTGTCACTGGTGCTGACAAGAAGAAGAAAAAAGCTGTTGAAAAGATCTTTGCATAATTAGCAAATGCTGTATTTTCCAATTGTATTTTTTTGCTGATGAGATTTCAAGTTATTTTTACAACATTTATGACAATAGTTTTTGATTCTGTGGTTTATTATGTGTTGAAATATACATTTTAAAACAGATTTGAATGATTTAAAATGAACCAAGTACCTTTTTGTCGATAACATTAGGCACTTTGATTGTAATGTTTATGGCAACATTTGTCAAAAAAAAAAATCTACGTTTACCAAAGTTGCCTCCTTTGGGCCTATTCAAAGTGAATAACTTAATGTGTTCATGAGATTAATGTTGCTTGTTTTTAAAACGTTTTCCATTGTTCATTTCTATTATTATATATTTATTATATCCATTAGCACTAAATAAAGTAAATGCTAATAGACAACATTGTATTTTATTTGACTATTGTCAGATGATTATTCTATGCTCAAGTCATCATAGTTCTATAATAAGCAAAACATTTGATATGAAACAAGTAAAAAATTGATTTGGTGAAGTTAAAAAACATTTGTAGAGTTATTGCCTACATTTCTGATTATAAATCATCCAATTTCTGGAAAGTATTAAAAGTAGCTGCCCCATAACCAGGGCTCTCTCGTTCTTCATTTAAGAATTCCAGACGGAACTGCGATGGCTGTGGCACTCGTAGATGGTTATCAAAATTGTCCTCATCCTCCATGTCAGTAGTTGTCATAGTTGGATTATAGATCGGCGAGCAATCATAGAGTCCTCCAGAAATAACAAGAGTGTCATCTGCTGCCAGCGGTACTCCCACTGAAAAGGCATGTGGAGTTAGGAAACTCGTGACATACAGCTCTAAAAGAAATTAGGAGAGGACTACACCTTTATTTTTACAAAATAGTTTAAAAAAATCTATTTGAGTGAGGAACATCTAAGGGTTTTAATTTAAGTTGAACCTGTTTGTTCCTTACTCAAAATGTTCCTTTTTAATGTTTTTGGAAAGGAAAGAAAAAGGTGCAGTTGCTTAATTTTTTCCAGAGCTGTGTGCAGTTGCAGGACATAAGTCGGCTTGTAATGAACCTTGTATTTATGTATGACACAAAACTATTCATGATTGTAAACTGTGCTTTACCAATGGTTTTACATATTAGTGAGAGAGATTAAGGAAAGGCGAAACATTGATTAAAGATTTTGAGAAGAATAATCCCTTACCATCGGAGTTGTTATAGAGAGGTTGGTGTGAGTATTGCCTCTTCTGTTTGCATCTACTGAATAAGAACATAAATATTGCCAAAACAAACACACCAAGCAAAACACTGAAGAAGACAGTCATGCCCTTTTCTGAATTGTTTAGTCCTAAACCTGTTGGAATAAACAAGGAAAGATGTTAATGGTTGTAGTAATTTCCAACTATCAATCTAGAAAGACATCAACCAGCAGTTACCTTCTGTGACATTATGGTTTGCGGTTGTCATCCATGTAGTACTTGTGGATTCAGGCTGATAATTAGTAGATCGTCGTGGTTGGGTAATTGATGGAGTATTTTGTTTCTCAGTGGTCTTAGATGCTTGGGTGGTTGGTGCAGTAGAGGTTAAAGTTGATGGTGTTGACTGGATGGTTGTGGATGTATTAGACGTTACGGGCAGTGCTGCGGTCGATGTTGAGTTGACCTGTTGAGTGTTTTGGGTTGTTCTAGTGCTGTTTTGACTTGAGTTATGGAAAGTTGTCAGGGGAGACTTGTCAGCAGTGACGTCTATGGACGTGGGAGTGGTGTGGGTCTGTATTATAACTGTTCTTTCTGTGAATGTAGGACTCAAAGTAGTGTTTGTACTACTGGAATTGTTTCCTCTTTCTTGTGGACTTAAAGCAGTTAAAGCAGTTGTTGTTGTCAAGGAAATGGCTAAAAGAAGACTTGCCAAGTTTAGAGAGCATTTATGACCCAATCCCATTCTTTTTCCTTTTTGTCCTGTAGACAAAATCATAACACTAACATCAGGATCCAACAACCTTGACCAAGAATCGACCCAAAGTAACCTCAGACTGTGTGTTATATTACAAAACAACACACACCTGTCTATTAATACATGCCAGTACTTGTCCTGCATTTTTTAAAGTTTCTTCATAGTCACAAAGGACCACACAGATGTGACTCATGAACCAGGTTTTGCCTTTGTATGCTTTTATCCCTGCTCTGTATAATAGCCATCGTATCGGAAAAACTGAATTTGATGGTGATACAATCTAAATAAATATGTCATTCTACTAAAAGATATACATCATTCTAGATTCATAACTAGATTCAACAATACATGTTGTGAATTGTAGGTTCACAGCAGCCTACTGTATCAAAAGAACCTGAACAATGGCTATGCACCTGCCTTTTGAAACTTGTGTGAAAGTGAAAATATGAAGCGCAGTACATATGATTAATGTGTTTTTGGCTTTCCTTATTCCCCAGCCATTTTATTTTCTGCCGCTAATATTCAGAAAAAATATTTTGCTTACCTTACAGACAGCACAAATGTGAGTGAAACCAGGAACTTGGTCAGTTGCTTTGGCAGCACACTGTGTTCCCTCTCATAGACAAAGCTGCTTACTCTGATCTCCACTCCCTGTAGACTATAGACAACAGACCTGGTTTCAGGTCTCAGTTGCAGGTGAAGTGGGCGGTCCTCTGCTGGACTCACTTCCTTTATTGTCTTGGTTGGCAAGGAAACACAATTAGTCAGATTACCACTGTAGGAGTAGGATTAAAGTTTTTGGAGAGCGGTTTAACATTGATGAACTTTTAGGAGAGCTGTTTGATATTGCTCAAAGTTTTTTAGAGCTGCTCAGTGGTGAATAAATTGGTGAATTACCTGATTTTTGTGTATAATAGGCTGCAAAACCGGTACCTCCACTGCCCCAGGCAGACACATTTATGTTGCCATTTTAGCAAGCTTTTGTTAAGGTTGACAGAAGGTTGACAGAAGTACTATGATAATCTTTGTATAGATGCATGTGATGAGTGCATGATACATAAAACATAAATAATGTTTATGTAACTGTTTGTTTTGAAATATGCTTTAGAATGAAGTATGCATTTCTGCCCAGCTTAATTGTGTTGAACCATGTTTTTTTTATAAAGATTCTGTGAATCACAACCAAATGAAACAACAAAGAGGTACTATGTTTCATTAGAGTGTCATTTCATTTTAATCTAATTATTTTTACAAGTTATATATAAATTAAATGTTTGCCTTACATTACTGAAAGGGGTACAGCATGACCTAAGTCTTGTTTGCACTGCTGATATCTGCTGCTGAGGTAAAATGTAATTACTGAATCTGATATGTGGTTTTCACATCTGGCTATTTTAAAGAAGAAATATGTAGAATGGACAACGGCAGCTGGCATTCAAATACAACCATCACCTGCTTCCCACTCGCAATACTGTTCACTTTTAGTCAACCAGCTTCAAAGATGACATAGGGATTTCCTACACTATCTACTGCTTGTTTTTGATAAAAACTGCCATTTTGTGAACTGTGTAGAATTTCAATAACCAGGAAATTGATATCCTTATCCATCAATACATTTAATTGAGGTGAAGAGGCAATATTGGATGAATGGTAGGTTGCAGTAGATTGAAAATCTGCAAGCCCTTCTATATGCACCCTATGACTTTCTTGGTGAAAGGCTTAATGAGTAAAACTGTAAGAATTTACAGTTAGGATTATCAACTTCCTCACCATGCCTTATAGAGCCATGTCAACTCATGAACTCAGGAATATGGAACAGACCAGAAGACAAAAAACATTTCATACACATAACATGATTACAAACAGATTTACATGTTATGGTGCACTACCACTCAAAAGTTTAGGGTCACTTAGAAATGTCCATGTTTTTACATGAAAGCATATATACACAAAATGTGGGGAACACATAAAAAACCAAGTCAATTCAACTTCTGGGATATCAATCTGTCCAGTTAGGAAGCATACGTTATTGTTAAATCAGTATCACCGGTTTTGGTGCAAATGGAAATGAAAACAGGTGCTCCGTAGAGGCAGAAGCTAGACAACCAGGAAAAAGGGAATGGTTTTGCAGATTGTGACCAAAGACAATTGCTCACTCCTTATCCTTCCTGACTCTTCTCAAGTTTTGCTTATTGCTAGTGTTCTTGTCAGTACAGGTAGCATGAGGCAGTACCTGCGGCCCATTCAGGTTGCACAGGCAGTCCATCTCCTGCTGGATGGCACATTCATACGTACTGGTGCAAGATGGTTTGCTGTGTCTCCCAGTACAGTGTTAAGAGCATGGAGGAGATACAGTACATCACAAAAGTGAGTACACCCCTCACATTTCTGTGAATATCTTTTCATGTGACAACACTGAAGACATGACACTTTGCTACAATGTAAAATAGTTTGTATAACCTTGTAAATTTGCAATGTAAAACAGCTTGTATGACAGTGTGAGTACACCCCTAAGTGAAAATGTCCAAATTGGGCCCAAAGTGTCAATATTCTGTGTGGCCACCATTATTTTCCAACACTGTCTCAACCCTCTTGGGCATGGTGTTCACCAGGGCTTCACAGGTTGCCACTGGAGTCGTCTTCCACTTTTCCATGACGACATCACGGAGCTGGTGGATGTTAGGGACTTTGTACTCCTCCACATTCCGTTTGAGGATGCCACACAGATGCTCAATAGGGATTAGGTCTGGAGACATGCTTGGCCAGTTGCCGTGATGAAATTAATTACATTGGAACAGCCTTTGGATTCAATGTTTACTTTGATTTTCGGTATGAGATTGAATCCAGCACTCAATCGGTTAGTGACTTTAATAATAATAATAATAATAATAACATAATTCATAATAATTAAGTTATGATTTAATAATATTAAAAATAATAATTCATAATATTTATATAGTGCTTTTCAGGGACCCAAAGACGCTTTACCAAAATGAACAAGGAACAAAACAAACTAAAACAATACAGAAGAAAACAGAAAAGAAAAAACAAAATAGGATCGGGACAAGCTAGGGGAAGGAAGGCAATTTTAAACAGATGAGTCTTAAGGCGTTGTTGGAAAATGGGGATAGTCTCAGTCACGGACTGAGTTTGGCAATGTTGAGGAGTTGGAAAAATGAAGACTTTACAGTCTGTGTGATGTGCTGATCAAAGGAGAGTTTGGTTTCCATTGACCGTTGTTATGTCATTTTGTTCTCAACGAATTGCAGGCAAGAAACACAATAACTCAACCAAGGGCTGAACAGAACTGGGCACACTTAATAGGGAGCTAGCAAGACAATGTGTGAACAAAAGGACATGTTTAAATACAAAAGCAAAAATCTAAGTTTGCAAAACTGAACCTCACAAAGACTAGAAGTAATGATTTTAATTGAAATAATAACTTCACCCTTAAAACTTTGTCACCCCATGCTTATTGAAGCATCTCAAGTTGGATTGGCTTGATAGGCACTTTTTACGTACCATTCAGTCATCTCAAAACCCCCAAAAAATGTTTACCTCAATATTCCACTGTCCAGTGTCAGGTTTATTTTGCTCATCTTATTCATTTATTTTTATTTGCCAGTCTGAGATATGTATTTTTTTTATGTTATAATTTGCATTCACCAGACTGGCAAGAGTTGATGGCCATCCTTACAACACATGCATTGATAGGTTAGTAGGTGTTAAAGAATTGCATGTTGTTAGTACAGCAAACATACTCAATAGGCAAACCACAGTCCTTTTTTCGGGACCCTGGATGGGTGTTAATGAGGTAGGGGGTTAAATGAGAACTTCCATTGACACTTTTGCCACCTAGAAAATAAGTGATCAGACATTGTCTGTTTGAGTCACTTTGGAGTCAAGTCACCTTTACCGCGCAGGAACTTCGCCAGAATGGCAATCGCCCGGAACCTGCATACATGATTAGCATATGAAACACATCTCCATATCACCGCCTTCCGACCTCCCTATAAACCTCAATCCAACATAGAGTCAGTACATGGTTGCCTTGTGTGCACAGAAAAGCTATGTTTTAGCATAGGTTCTGGTGTGTTTCCTGAACATGTGACCTGACCAGAGGAGTCAAGTCATTGGATTGAAAAACATGTTATGTGTATATTGTGTGCATAAGTTGTTCTAGATAAAATATTCTAAGTTATTCAAGTTTAAAAAATTATACCTGGATACAGTAGATGATGCACACGACCCCTGTCGCCACCAGCAGTCCCCAGAGGTCCAGCCCTGTGACTGTATCACACATTTACAGACCAGAGGATATGACAGTCAAATAATTCCTAGCTTCCACGATCAGAGATAAGCATGAATCCTGTGTCATGTTTTCACTTAGCTCAACAAAACTACATATCCCCTTCTGGGCCATTGATTCCATCCATTCATAACCAATTAAATCAATGGGAAATATTGAACAAGTCACCTTCAGTGAAAACATATCTAAAGTTGTCTTATGAATCGATTTTAAGGATTTTGCAAATTACTTTGATTTTGAGCAAGGGCAGGGGCGTAGATGACCATTCCTTTGTACACGGAAATATGCTTGATGCCTGTTCATAATGTAAAATCAAGCTTGGAAGACCACAGCTTCAGATCAACAGGCTGGGGGAGAAGGGGACAAAAGCAGATTGTGGAAACCTTCATTGTTTTTCACCATGAAAATTGTTTTTTCCATTTCCTTATGATAATAAGCTTTTTCTAAAAGCTTTTGTCCCATTATTATTTATATAGCAATTTGAACGGTATATTCTGTATGTGTATATTCTCTTTTTGAGGTCCCAAAACAACAAAACAAGTTTTCAGATACCACAGATTTTTATTTTATTTTAGGCAAAACTGGATTTTGTTTTGTTGAATTACACATTTCAAATATGTTGCTAGTCAGGAAGGAACTCAATTTAGGCTCTTCAGTAGTGTGTTGCAGCTCTACAGAAGAAGCTCTAAACTGTAAGAAGTCCAGACTAAACAAGAAACGTTTTTTGATTGGTTTTGAAGATCCTCTGATTATTTGTTTTTTTTTGTTTAATTGCTACTAATTTAATAGTGTTTCTGTTTGTGGTGTTATATTTTTGTGTTGATGATCATAATCAGGCTGGCTGCAGGGTCTACACCATTGACATTATAAATAGGCCTATATCTTTCATTTCGTGAAATACTATAAAACTTATTGGAACTCATCTGGCTTTGTAATTGTGTCCTGGCTCGTGCAGGTTATATGTCGTGGAGCTCCGCCCCCTAGAGGCGTAGCTCTAGCGGTTTACCCATGCCGCATAGCGGCCAGCTTGAAAACAAAATGTACTAGCTCAGCCTATCGGGGCACACCTGCCCCTATATCTGAGCGTCTAACCCATTTTTCTTCAGCTTCGACTGAACAATAGATGTACTAACTGGCGATTTTGTTCTTTAAGAAATCGTGACATCATGAACAGGTTTTTTGAAGCCGCCTGCGGCTGCTCCTCTCTGGACGCCGGGGAAGACCGACACACGGTGTGTGTGTCGTGTCTCGGACCATGGCACGCCAGGGAGGGCGTCGTGGAGGCACCGGCGTGTGCCGCCTGCGCAGCCTTACCCTTGGCTGTTCGCCAGGATAGGCTGCGGTTTTTCAGGGAGGAGATCAGCTTGGACGCTGTCCTTTCCGCTCCTTCCAGCGGCGGGTCGGATGGCGACGACGGCGACGTCCTGGAACTGGAGGATATTCTCCCTCCATTGACGCAGGTTACTCCGCCCCCTCTCCGAATGGAGTTGTGTGGCGAGAGCCTGTCGAGGAGGACCGAGTCTGAGACGCTCGAGTGTGGAGTTCCAGTTCGTCATTGAGAAGGCGGCGCTGAGGCTGGGAATTCCTCTGCCCCCCCTTCCTCCTCCTAAGGCCATCTCGTTCATGTCCCACCTTTCATGGGCTGAACAGGTCAAGGAGTCGCCTGCGCCGAACGTGCCAGGGCTTTCGGACTATGTCGAAGGTTCCTGGACGGCTCCGGTGTTGGCAAAAGCGCCAGTACGGTCCTACCTGCCGTTTACCATGGTGGAAGGACGTCAAGAGGCTGTTCGTCGTGCTGTGCCCCCTGTGGAACAGGAGTTGGCCGCACATTTTCTGC
>JACXGK010005798.1:0-31439 GCA_016801125.1 Novumbra hubbsi
GAGGCTTCCCCGGGCTGGAGTTCAGAGGCTTCCCCGGGCTAATTTGTTTGCTCAAGTTTGCCTGCTTGCTTGGAAGTAAATTCACCGGCTTACTTACACTGAGGTTTGTTTGGTCGATTTGCATTAACTCTGCTTGCACAGGTGAAAGACATTGCTGAAAAGACAGAGAAACAGAATGAGGCCATCCACCTGCCAGTCATCTCCACATCTGACGGCATTTTATACTGTGCGTCACGTTGAATTAATCACATTCATCGCATTAAATTCAACTCCAATAACAAAAGCACAAAACTCTCCTTAAGAAAGCGGCACGAAAAAGATTGACAAACCTTGGGTCTGTCCACTCTGTCCTCCTCTTCAGCCTTCTCGGCGGCCCTTCGCTGCGCTTGGTTCTGGGCGGCCGGACCGCTAGGGACCTTCTCTTTACGCCTCCCCTCCGTCGGGGCTTCACTGGACTGCTGCGGACACTTCCCAGTGCCCCTGGTCTGGGCCTCAGGGTCAACCCGTTCTCCCTGACTAGGAACCAGCGTTTCAGCCTGGCTCTGCTCTATGGTCGTGGAAGGGACCTGGGAATCCAGCTTCACTTCCTTGACTTGGAGCTGAGGATGGGCCTTGGGGTGGAGATGGGTTTGAAGGTGCCGCGGCAGGTGCTCTCTGGCGTAACTGTGCACATGGAGCTGGGTGTGGTGAATCGGAGGCTGGTGATCGCGGGTGTGGATCTGCAAGGAGTCCTTGGGGCTCTGGGTCTTGTGGAAAAGCAGACTTGCCACCCCCAGTTTTCTGACTGGCTGGGCGAAAGGGCCAGTCCGGGTTGGGGGAGCTACTACGGGGAGGTGGCCGTTTCTGTGCGACTGGGGTTGAGCTAAAATGGACGCTGCATGGCCGCTGGTGGATGGGAGATTGATTTTATGTAGAGCCGAGCTTGTGCTGCAGTTGCTTACTGCAGGGTCTGTTGTGACATTAGGCAGATCCCTCAAGGTGAGCCTCACTGTTGTGTCTGAAACACAAACACTGGCATGAGACATAAAAAAAAGAAAATAGGAATATAATATTTCCAGATACCTTCTTAGCAGTTTGTTTGGAATTATTTTTTATATCACACGACTTATACAAATCTTACAACAATTCTGGATGCACCTTACCTAGGCTTTATAGGTAACCCTCTCATATGGATTCCGTTTTCAGAAAGTGTATGTCTGACACGATCTTGTGTCACCAGAAATACTGATGTATCATAAAATGAATCATCTTTTTGCAGGTAATTGTTTAAATAGGAGCCCACGCGTCACATAGTGGCAACATCTTTAGAAACATCATGTCCTTTGCCTAAGACACGCCAGAACCACGAACATCTACAACCATTCTGTAAATGCTAAATAATGTTGACATTCTGGGGCAATCACAGTCACATTTGACAAATAGTCAACAACTCTTAGCTACACGATAGGGCTGTCGCTAAAGTTAATTATCAGAAAGCCGCTTGCTCGTCACTGTTGTCAAGTCAGTTGTTGCTAGCTAACATTATTAGTTCTCACAGCACCAGCTGCCTTTCGTCGCCTCAACACTTGCTGTCACTTAATTGGGTATTCTTTGCTGATTTAAGGGGCACGAAAATAAGCGTGGCATGTGGTTTACGATCAAGTAAGTGGCCCTGCATTCCTTAGTCTATTATTAGCGGTTAAACTAACAATCCTGGTGTGACTTGACATTTCTGCGTGCCCACAGTTTAGCCCTATAGTTCAGTACATCAGCGCGCTCAGCTCTGAAGATGTCAGACACTACAAAGCCAGGCCAAACTGAACTCAAATGAGATGTCATTTATAAATAAAATTAAAAAAGACCCAGGTAAAGGTACCAGTATCTTTGCAGTCCTCGGTTCCCATGGTGAGGCCTAGCCTGGCCTTCTTTCCGTATCCGTCCTGCTCATCTTCATCTCTAGGGACAACCTCGTCTGGCACATCCAGACAAACCCGATGTCTCTTGGTCCCAATCCTTTGAGTAGGACTAGCAGGAGACAAAACATGAACTCTTTACAATGGGAATTCCCAACCCAATGCTCTGAAGCCCCCCCCCCCTTAACCGACACACAGACCAACAAGTCTCTCCTGACCTCCTTCTCTCCCCCTCGGTGTTCAGCTGCTCCCCACACAGCTCCAGGAGGTCCTTCTCGGGATCCTCCCCCAAAAACTCCCGGGCCTCCGGGGTGGGCCGTGAGTGGTCGATGGAGACCGTGTCTTTGCCGGCTAGCCATAGATGGTAGCGCTCTGGTTGATACTTCTTCACAAACAGGTCCATGGAGATCTTCACCATGTCCTTCCGGCATGAACACTGGAGGCAGAATGTGGGGGTGATTAAGTGTTTTAGGATTTACTCACACCGCCGAAGAACAAAAGGTTAAAACAAACGAAGAGAGACCTATAAGAACGGTTGATAAGTTGATAATGAAGGACATCCTCTTGCCCAGCACCCTCCATTTAACATGTATGTTGTAAATGTTAACATAAATACTACTACGATGGAAACACTCAATATTGCCGTCAATGTACAAACAACATTCTTCCTTACCAGTACGGCTTGCTTTCCATACTCAATCCACCTTTCAGTGGCGAAGTTGGTGGACTCGGCACAATTGAACCCATGGTTGAATCCGGCGTGGTAGCTGTAGGGAAACGTCACCATGAACTCGCCTGACTCCTGAGTGATCTGGAATGCAAACAGAGATCCGCCATGAGGCAGTGTACTCTGTATAAGGCCTCATAGGTGATCAGCAGACGTTGATGAAATAATGCTGGTGTCAGGGCAGTACAAAATACAATAAATGCAGTAACAGAAGAGGCTAACCTTCTCAAATGGAATTCCATATTTCCTTAAAATTGAGGGCGAGATTAGGGTCATCTTGTGCCTCAGGAAGGCTTCACAATTTTGGTGGCTACCAGGGAAAAACCCTGCAAGGGAACAGAATCATATCAGAACTGTATCAGAATGCAGCTTGTTAAAAAGCTGTTGCAAAATTCCACACAAATGCTAAAAGTCGTTTCCGTCACACCTTGAGCCAAGCGCTCCATTCTTTTCCCATGCTCCGGGGGAACGCAGTACCTGTAAGCATATCAATAACCGGTTATTATCCATTAGAGACCGTGCGATTCACAGCCAGCATTGCGTTTGGTTGTGGTACCGAGGCCCAACACCACAGCCCCTCACACCTATTCAGTTAATTAGAACAGCAACATCTAAGAAGATGATCCTTTACTTGAACGTTGTTACAACTACAAACAATATCATTGTATTCAAAATGGCCGATGGTATTTCATGGATGTAGCCAGAAATAACTGCAGTATGACAGCTACACAAACAACCACCTGTACGTCTGTTACGCAAACCACCGTGTCATTATTTACCAGGACTTGGGCTCTCCTAAATGGAGGTAGTTGATGCTGTAGAGGTCCATGTCCTCAGTGTGCCAGGCGAAGGTGGTCTTCCACATGCCAAAGTACAGGTAGGGTGTGTTCACCCCCTCTATGGTGATGCCACCCTCGTGCTCCACTGTATCCAGGATGGTGTTCAGTTTGCCGATGTTCCAGTAGGTCACGTCCTGGGGAGAAGGGTGATAAGAACGGAACTCAGTTGCTGGAAATAATGTCCATGTCCTATTCCTACTCAGGGACGCAAACACAACTATTGACGCCTCGTTGGTGACATCTGACCTAAACGTGACAAACTCCCTGTGGAGTACTACACAACAACGAAAGACATCTCACAAAGTAAACAACCTAGAATGGTTATAACAATACAGGGCCTTTATCAAGACTCACGGGGTCGTACAGCGTTCCGTTCACGTCAGCCCCGTAGATGGGCGGGTTAAACGTCACGTTCTTCCAGTACTTCCTCTCTAGTTCCTCAAAATCGTTGTAGCGAGGACTGCAGAATCTACATTGGGAAAAAAGGGTTGAACAATGCAGCTAATTGAAACTAATAAAGCTTTAACACACAAGCCAGAGTACGTCGACAGACGTGATTCAGGAATACTAAAATAAAAGCTGGTCATACAGCACTGGCCTTTCAAAACTTTGGCCCTGTTATAATTTTATTGAATCAAAGATCACATACAGAGCTGGGCTCTTTGAATCACAAGATCAAGTGTTATTCTAGAGCAGGGGAGGGCAAATATTTTGGCTCGGGGGCCACATCAGGATTTTGAAATGAAATGGAGGGCCACATTTGTTTTTGTTAATCATAATTGATTTGGAGGCCAGAAAAGGGCATTCCGTGGGCCGGGTGGGACAGCCTCGCGGGCCGCATTTGGCCCTCGGGCCGTAGTTTGCCCACCCCTGTTCTAGAGGGAACAGAGTAACATTCTGTGTGTGATACGTTATTCACAGACGCCGTCACAGACGCGGACACAGACGCGGACACAGACGCGGACACAGACGCGGACACAGACCCGGTCACAGACGCGGACACAGACGCGGTCACAGACGCGGTCACAGACGCGGTCAGACTAACTTGTCGCTGTTGGCTGTTCTGCGGAACTCCCGGACGGTCATAGCTTTCTTCTGGATGTTGTACTGAGTGAACAGGCCTGACTGACCCGTCACAACCTGCTGAATGGGTGCCGGGATCAACAGGTCATCTATATCGTCATACGACTTCCGAGGCTTCCAATCCTTCGGTGGAACTATCTGGAAAAACAGTCATGGTTTAACACCGGAACTTTGAATCGTAAAAGAGCCTGGGAGAGGTGTATTTATTCATAATGTTTGGTATCTGTGCACCGCAGCGGTGCTTAGCGACACTAATAAAAACAAGGGCAGTGGAGCTACTCACTTTAGCTAGGCCGGCTTTGTGTGCCCCCTGGGACTCTATGTAGGCGATGTAGCGGCTGAAGTTTCGGAACTCCTCGGGAGTGGGGTAAAAGGTCATGATCCCCTTGGAGCCGGGAGTCTGTGGCCTTGGATCAGACGCCATCCTAAATAGAAGGACCCTGTGAATCAGAATTAAACAAGGTTCATGTTTTAATCAGGTTTAAGTCTTGAACACATACAAAACCCCAGATTAGACGCGGTGATTGTTAAACTACGTCTTTAAACAAATCCATGAACATGAAGGATGTATCCAGTGACAATTGAGCAATATTTATCCTGATATTGGTCACCAAAAGCCTTGACATGATTTCTGCTCGGGTACCCTTCGCAATGCTCTCCACTGACTTTTAAAAATGTAGTCGTTAGCGCTTAAAGGCAAACAAGAACATTGTGGGGAGCAGCCATAAGCCAGGGTAAAATGCAGAGGCGCAAAATGGGGTATGCAAGCGCATAGGGGCGCCGCATGGGGGCGCAATTGTGCCCAAATAATGATTTAGAAATCTTTCAGAATACATAATTTTAAATGATGGGAAGGGGGGTGGGGGGATTTGGGGGCAGGAACATTGATCTTGCATACCCCTCAGCAAATGTGCAGTTGCCCCCTGGTAAAATGTAGTCATATTAGGTACAAGCTACATGGATTGGCCACATCTTGAATGCTTTATCGCAAATCCAAATTGGACTTGCTGATTAAAGTGGTAATAATAAACAAGCCTTGCTGTTTCAGAGACGCTCTAAACGTCTGACCAACTTGCCTGACCATTAAAACTTGGCCCTCAAAAGTCACTCAGGTCTTTACTCCTGCCAATTTCTTTGGCATCCAACAAGTTGAAAAACGACAACGGATTGCTCACTTTCAATCCAATCTACCCCAACGAGCCATTGTTAGAGAGAGAAAAAAATCTATGTTATTTGCTTCACCGGTGAGCAGTCATGTTTTAGCTCATCAGGTATATACTACACTCACTTTAATGTGTCTAGCCCAACCATATTCAGATTTATCAACAGACAACTTTTACAAAGCTTTTTGCAGAGAAATAATTTACATCTCTGTAACTTTTAAAACCCGTTATTGTATTTCATTTTGCCTTAAATTGGTTCAATGTGATCCACTTCCTAAAAGTACACACTTTTTTGACTAGGCTAGTTTAGTGAGGGTTTGATTAATGAAATACAAACATCATGAAGCACATGACATAAACAACGTAATCACTAATTAACAAATATGTATGCATGTTCAGTAACAAGTCTAGATTGGTAGGCTACTTTAACAGTACTTAAAACAGGCATTTCCAGTATTAAAACAGGCCTTAAATGTTGCATTGTTTTGCAAAAATGTGTCCTCACAAAATAACTTGAACGCTACACTGCTCAAACAAATTAAGGGCACAGAATAACACAATTGACAGTCAATTCAATTTGTCAATTAAACTTCAAGAATACAAATCTGTCCAGTTGGGAAGCATATTCATTTGTGAATCAATGTCACCTGTTTTGTTGCAAATAAAAGTAACAACAATAGCAATGGAGACCATAACAAGACAACCCCACAAAATTGAATGGTTTTCCAGGTGGTGGTCACAGACGAGAAATCTAGGTACAGTCCCACCAGCATGGGGTGCATACCAGGAGACCGTCCGTTACACAAGGAGAGCAAGCTGTAGAAGGGTATCAACACTGGGGCTCGAACGGCATGTGCTCCATGGTGCAAGAACAAACAGGTAGAGCACTACCAGAGCCCTACAAAATGACCTGCAGCAAGCTACCAGTGTGCATGTTTCTGACCAAACTCTCAAAAGCAGATTCCATGAGGGTGGAATGAGGGCCCAATGTGGAACCTGTGCTCACAGCCCAGCACCGTCCAGCTTGATCGGCATTTGCCAGAGAACACCAGAATTGGCACCCTGTTCTCTTCACCGATGAGAGCAGGTTCACAGTGAGCACGTGACAGACGTGAAATAGCCTGAAAACACTGTGGATACCTCCAATGCTAGCCAATGGGAACCTGACTGCTGTTAGGTACAGGGATGAAATCCTCAGACACATCGTCAGATCTTACACAGGCGCAGTGGGCCCTGAGTTCCTCCTGGTGCAGGACAATGTAAATATTTTACATTTACTTTACTATGATTCATTCATCGAGGCCCAATGTGGGATGCAAGTGTTCCCTTAATTTTTTTTTTGGAGCAGTGCATCTTCATTTCAACTATTGGAATAATTTAATTATTGCAGCTGGCCGTCATCAGACATTCCTGGATGGGCAAATTATTGGGACACAGGATAAATAACATTATTTAAAACAGTTTGTTCGAAGGGACTTTGTCCGTTGTCTAACCACTTACACGAACGTGTGACTAACCTTTGACATTTCAGAAGCACAACTCATACACCTAAGAGTAGCAAGTTAGTTTGAGGGTGTTTAGAGTTTGGTGACTAAATAGTGCGCCTTTAGATTATGATTAGAGATGCGTTTCACACCGTTTCCATGGTAACGATGGCTCTTTACGGTAACACGATTAAACTTCTCAATGCAGCGAACTAGTGTCAAGGAACAACAGAAACAGGGTATACCTTGTGACGCAAAATGTACCCAGTTGTGACTTCGAACAAATATTCTAGCTAATACGCTAGCAAAATAAACAGTACCAAACTTGGCTTATTAGCATGCTAGGTGCTAATTGAGCGGACGGCGGAAAGTTATTTAATTGGCTATCGTAAATCTTGTTTCAAGGCATAGTTTCTTTAAAACTCCAGCCGATGAAATTACAAGTTCAATCAAACTTTGTTCTACAACAGATTTTTTGTTTTGTTTTTAATCTATCTGAAAAGGATCTAAGACGTTTTCTTGAAACGCCGCCGTGGTCGGACAGTCGAGTCGGCTCCTCAAGCTTTCCCGGAAGTATCGCGACGTTGCGCCTCTGGGTTTAAAATCTCTCAGTTAGTTAGTATTTTGGCTGAGTAACATGTACGCGTCGTAACCATGCAAAATAATAATACGTCCATAACAAATGACAATTTACTGTCTTGTTATTTTAGCATAACTAACATAACGTTAGTTAGCTGCATGACAGCTAGCCTAAGTAGCTAATAATAATACAGTAGCTAAGTTCGTTAGAAAGCCATCTTATTGCTAACGTCTGCTAGCTAACTTAGCTAGCTTGCCAGTACCAACGACGTATACATAACGAACAAGCAAAATGTGGCATTAAGTTACAACTTTAAAACAATATATCTTACCGACACTGTTAAATAGCTCCACGGTATTATTATTAAGAAGTTGGTGTCTTTATATCGATAGTAATTCCGATTTTACTTCGAAGAGAAGGACCTGTCCTCCATTACTGGGAGTACGCAAGCGCACGCTTAGATGTTTACCAGCTCACGCATAGGTTCAGACGTAGCCAATCAATGAACTCTTTTCACGAACTGAAATATAAACCAATAGTTGGTCATTTTCTGAGCATATTACAGTGACTTCTGAAAGTATTCAGACCCCATCACTTTCCCCACCTTTTGTCCAACAGTATTCAGACGCTTTGCAATTACAGTCCTGATCAAGCTCAGATGAATCATTTGGCATTTGATCATCCTCAAGACATCTCTAGAATATGTATATTGTTGATTTTATATGATTTAGAAAGGCACAAATCTATATAAGACTAAACCAAGAAGTCCAAGGTACTCTCTAATGACCTAAGATATCTGTGAGAACTGTGTGTGGGGGGGAGCATTGAAAGAAAACAACCATCACTGCAGCACTCCAATCAGGCCAAATATGTTAGCAGCTAAGCTGAAGCCAAACATTGACAGGAAAAGGCATATGATGCTGCCCAAAGTAACTAGCACTTAAAGGAATCTGAGACCATGCGGGAAAAGATTCTTTGTTTTGATAAGACCAAAATCAGTCTGGGGCAAGGATACATTTTTCAGCACAACACTAACACGAAACACAACCAAAATAACATTGCAGTGGCTTCGGTAGAAGTTTGTTCATTGTCCTTGAGTGACCAAGCCAATGCCGGACTTGAACCCAGTTGAACTTGTATGGGAAGACCCGAAGAACACAGTTTACTCATGCTCTCTATCCAATACTCGAGAGGTTTAATGGATCTGCATGGAGGAATGGGAGAAACTGTCCAAGTTCAAGTTGGTAGAGGCATTCCCAAGAACAATCAAAGCTGCAACATTTTAAAAGTACTGAATAAAGGGTTTGAAATGACACATGAGATATTTCCATTTAAAATTGCCCCAAATATCTATTCATATTCACTTGATAATTGTTTTTTTTAACATAGATTGATAGCAAAACAAAGAAGGAAATGATACATTCAGTCCATAACAAAACATATTGGGGCCCACGAGATCTGAGTACATTCTGAAGCCACTGTAGCTAGTAAACCAATTTGGAAAGAACAGGTTAAACACTAGGTCGTTGGTTGGCGCATGACGACATGTATAATAATTATCCGTTGGGACAAAGGGCAAAACACAGACCCATGAGCAAAACAAAATAGTACCTAGCATGTTTAGTTTATGGTTATAGTTCAGAACGGTATATTAAGACACAGTATACTAACAGAGGCGTCTCCCAGGCCTCAGAACTAATAATATACACTTAAACTTATTTCATTCACAGAACAATAACCAAATATAATTAAAACATTTGTTTTATTTAATGCCAGGAAAGGCACATTCATACAATCAATTCATCAGCTCGATATATTAGGATATTATTTGCACTTACATTCAGGCAGTGCAGGACTTCTGATGTCAATGAATAAATGCTTTAATGAGATTTACAAAGATTGAATCACACAATTTAGCACACTGGATAGGAGCACTGACAGATGTTTTACACGTTTTAGCAGAGAATGTGTGAACTGCAGTGCATATAGCTGTCAGATCAGTTTAGATGATACACCGACAGACACTGCGTCAGTAGCACTTTGTGGTATTTTGGACAATCCACCTGAATACAACTTATTTTAAACAGATGGGTCAAACGAATGTGCATTACTTAACTTGTTATTTTAGTCAGTCTACAGTTCATAGGTAATCTTTCAGTGTCAAAATTGCATAATCAACTTGCATCCTTTCCCAGAATAATGCGTTGCAATAAACAGTCTGCAGAAGCCAGAGCGACCGAACCAGATAAATGTGTTACTGTGCTTCATATTTCTTAATCACAGATTAATGACAGCCACTCTCATTATGAGACACGGATACATTCACAAATGAGCACCTGAAAACGTTAGCTTATTACCATGGAGGACCTAAAAACCTGCAAGCACACAGATTTGCTGGAGGAAAAAATGATGCAGGAGCGCTACAGTCCAAATGTCTTCCTGCACCATATGATAGACAAGAAGAAAACATAATTATTGCAATATTTGGAAGTTGAATATCTAGTGTCAGCATTGAAAACATATTGATTTGCAACAATTCTGCAGTATGCCCATCATTATACTTTGGTCCCATTTCCTCCCATAATCCCACTAAAATTCTATTCTCAGATCAAGGAGTTTTTTGGGGGGATAATCTAACTGACCACGTATGCTGCATATAAACCTGTAAAATATCTTCAAGTCCAATTCGTGCAGAAACAACATTGGGGTAAGCTAAGATAATGCATAATGTAGACACATACAGTACGCATAGGCTTCTAAATGCTTAATATCGGACAACACAGCGAAACGTTCTTGAAGCAAAATCCTCCACTCTGTGTACTGCATAGTAGATTAATCATTACGTTCCAAAAACTAACCTGTACCGAAGACTTCAAGCATGATTTAATGCACAGTGTACAACAAGGTTGACGGATACGAGTCAAAACCGACACAGATACTTAGTTTGCTCAAGGTTATGTTTTAGCCTCACTTTACTTTGGCATGACGACATTTCATGTTACACTGGTACCGTCCATTTCCTCAGGTGGTTATTGTGATCCACATGATACCTGCCACTCACGTTACATGTATATTGACCATAACAACTCCAAATTGTCCCATTTACATCCGCTCAACACCCTAGTCTATAACTGACTTGATAGTGGGGGTGAGGATAATGCACACTGGAATGCTGTATACGGTAGCATGAGCAACCTAACTTCCATGAAGCACATACAGTCACCTGTTGGAAAGCAAGGGTCTGGACAGTTCCTCAAGTTAATTACCCCCCCCCACACACACACCTCCTTGGAGGGGAATCCATGATATTGATCAACTTTTATAAGATCATTATAACACTGTGAACCAATGACAGGAGGAGACCAGTGAACAGTACTATTATTAATGGATGACAGGTCACCAGACCCACGCGTTTATGAGTCCCCCTGTCCCACAACGGTCCTCTCAAAACGGTCCTCTCACAACAGTCCTCCCACAACGGTCCTGTCACCAAACATGTGTGGTGCTGGGGGGACATCCTCTGGGACCCTTTGATCCGAAACAACACATTGAAGGAGCACAGACAGCCAACAAAGGGGAATCAGAAACAAGCATCTGTGTCGTTGCATCAGATTCCTCTTCTGTTACTTCAGTCCTTTCCTTTCTCCTTGCGACTGGCCCACAAATGCTCAGTTGCCCACGTTGGTTGCCCACGACAAACTTCAGCCCCCCGTAATTAACAGCCCTCAGCCTGGTCACGTGCTACCTGCCAAAGACAGGCCCTCGGATTGGTTCCTGCTCGCGTGAAATTACCCTCCTAATTGGTTATTTATCCGTGTGATTGTTTGGTTTTGTTGTCTGGATGGAAACGTCGTCGGCAGGAACCGTCGTGTCAGGATCAGCCTTCGTGGCATCTTTTCTAGACTTGTCCGGCTCCCAAAGGAAAAACTCATGCAGAAGCGTGTTGACCGTGTCAGGGCACTCCATCATCACCATGTGACTGCCCTCGTCGATCACTTTCAGGAACGCAAACAGAAGGATCTGAAATAAAAAGCGAACAGTTAAAATCTGTGGTGAGAATCTGATCCGTGTTCTAGCATTCAATGAAATAGCGGACAAAGACGCCAGGCTTGTGATGTGACAGGTACTGTTTACAATGAATATATCAGTTGAACAAAACACAAACGCAACTGATATTGTTCATCTGCCCCCTATAATATGTGCGTGTTTGTTTGCGTGTGTATGCATGCATGTGGGTGGCAGGGCGTCCGGAATGGATGAGGGTTTGTCACGTCTCCTTGCCTCCGCCATGCGCTGGTCTTCATCCATTGGCACAAACTTGTCGTGCACGCCATGCACCAGCAGGATGGGCACTGTGAGCTCGGCATGGTACACCTCGTCTCCCTCGGGCCAGTACTGCCCACTCATCATGGCACGCAGCACGAACGGGTTCACGTTGAAGGCGTTGCCCTGCTTCAGCAGCTGTTTCTCTTTGGCCCCCTGACGGGCAAACCCGGCCCTGGACAAGTCGGGGAAAGCGGTCAGACGAGTGTCGGTTTCCCCCCGTTACAGGCGGCGGTTTGCCCCATGAATGCGATATGGTTTGGGCTGCGAAGAGACGGGACGGGGGAACTCACTTGAGGAAGCTCCAGGCCAGACAGGGGGAGAGGCAGTGCAGGACCCAGGGAGGCAGCTGGAAGATGGAGCAGAGGCTGGGCTCGAGTGCCGTGGGTCCCCCGCCGTTGATCATCACCACCTTGTGGACCTGATCTGGATACTCGTGGGCCAGGAAGGTGCAGAACGACACCCTGTGGAGAGATATTGAAGCACATTAAGAGGACGAAAAAAATGGCTGGGAGCACTGGGCACTTAGCCAATCGTCATAACCCTGCTAACCGATTGGTCACTTCAACTAGACGCGTCATATCCCTACTCTCTGATTGGTCGTTCAACATCGTTTTTTTTTTTTCAAGACAATCATTTGAAAAAACATATATGCAAACACATGCATCATATAAAGCGAAGTGTTAATCTGCTCTGTATTGTAAATGTTTTCCACGGTGCGTCTACACAGGCAAACAACTGCCAATACAATTGTGACCAAATATGCCAAATGTGCCAAAATATGAAAACCCGATAAAAAATTACCCCACCTCCAAGAGAGCAGGTGTACTAACCCATAGGAGTGCCCGATGAGAATGTTGCGTTTACGGGCATATCTCTTGAAGATGGCGCGCATGTCCTCGGCCAGGGCATAGAAGGTGTAGGCCGCCGCGATGTGAGGGGCCGTGCTGGCCCCGTGGCCCGCCAGGTCGGCGGCGATGACCTCGTATCCCAGCCGCGAGAAGAAGTCCAGCTGGCTGCCCCAGATGTCCAGGGAGCCGCCCACCCCGTGGACGAAGAACAGGGCCACGTCCGAGTGCGTCCCCTTGCAGCTGGAGATCTCCCTCTCCGAGTCGATCGTCACCACGCGCTTAGGCTTGCGTCGGCGCCGGCGAGGAGGAGGCGCGGGTTTCTGCTCCCCGACCACGGGGGGCGCCGCTTTAGGTTCAGGGGAGGTGGGCACCTCCTTGTAGTCGGCCAGCTCCACCTCCACGGTGCTGCACGGCGCCAGGTCTCCATCCGGGCACTGGAGGATCTCAGAGTGCAGCACGTCACCCAGGTTCTCGATGACCAGCTGGCCGTTGCGGTAGACGGTGATCCTGCGCTTGCAGCGCACGCTGACGCCGTCGTCGCGGTTCCCGGCGGCCGTCTCCCGCCCCCGCCCTGTGGCCCGGTCCTCATTGGTCACCACTGGCGCCTGTCGGTCGGGGGCGATGTGGCGAACCCGCAGGAGCCTCCCGGGCTTCACCTCCACGAACTCGAAGGCGTCGGCGGGCTGGGCGGAGCCCACGGGCATCGCCAGGTTGGCGGCCTTCCCGGTCAGACAGCACAGAATCCCGTCCGCGATGCTGGTCAGCATGGCGCCTCTGTGGGAGGGGCGAAGGGAGGGGCACACACCCGGGACGGACATGGCCGTGGGCAAACGTTGGCAACGTGACGTAACAGGTTCATTGTCATCCTTGAACAAATGTAAATGTTTAAATGGCACAGTGGAAGACAAGCACTGGTTCCATTACAGTCCAGAGCATAATGACCATACACCAAAAAACACAGTAGCTAGGATCTGGTGTGTTCGTAATGGATACAAAAACTAAAAGATTGCTGCTAAAAGATCACTCTGGCCAACCGTTCATTGAAAACAACGAAACATTTTTTAAGAAGTACGCATGCATGACAGCAGAATGTTTTCTATTTTAAGTTTTCTACTCACCAACCCAAATGACCAGTTTTTGCGGAGACAGTGGTAAAACAACACCATCTAATAGATACTCGGGTTTCAATTTGGAGACTTTTGCATACTGACATAGACAAAATCTAAGGATAGACTTCCTTGGATGACCCCCTAGAATATGGGTGGAATGTCAGCAATGGCACAGCAGTGTATTCTAGGACCTCTGATAGCTATATGGAATAAATGTGTCAGTGGGGTTTGTTTGTAAGTACACCACAGTAGACGATGGTCTCTCCTGGAACAGTTTTGCACAGTCATGGCTCGAGTGTATTTTGGCAGTTGGGTACATGGAGAATTTCATGTGACACAGTTTAAATATAGACACACAGATTATCATGAGGCAGAACGGAAGTGTCATGCGTACCATATTAGGTAACTGTGTCAATGCATTGTGACTGTGAACATACTTAATATAAACCATGCTGCTGGATGTGTTCCATCATTTAAATATTTGGTTAATTAAAAGTTAATTAGCTATACTGACAAACTGTTCTTTTTTTTATATCCCTGCCATGCGATACAATAAAGAACATTTCCCTTCAATAATGTTTATATTATTGTTCAATAATGTTCATAATAATGTTCATTACACAAGATTGTGCTCATAGCTACAGTAAGTGAGGTCTGGAGGAAAACTGCGGCAGCCATTTTCAATTCTCTGAAAAATGTTGCCCACACAGCACGGATGTTTTACTAATTACAAGTTTCTGGAAACCCTTGCTACAAAATCTGACCTGATGTAATGGCTTTCCTCACTGGATGTCTCTCATCATTCACACCAAGGTCACACCATTGACTTTTATAATGTCAACAAACACACATACACACATTAAGGGTTTGAAAACCCTTTTGCTTGGCTAGATGTCAGCAACAAAGCACAATACCTTTAAAATACAACAACATCTATCAGACTTTTACAATCAGACAATAATACTCATTCCTCTAGTTTTAAGGTCATGTTTAGTTTATTCCATGTCCCAGAAGCGTTGTAGGAGAATAATGGTTTCACTATTTCTGCTCTTGCTTTGAACGTTGTAGAATTGTAATGTTGTTAGTTGGGGGTAAATACATAACCAGTTTTCCTGGCATTCAGTAAAAGCTTCATTGGAAAATAAAAATTCTGAATGTCATCAAAAATCTAGTGCAAATCAAGAAAGAACAATTTTAGAGGCCCTGGAAAACATTATTGTGTTGTCAGCATACCGACAGGTTTTTGCACAGGTTATATGTCTAAACCACCATCAATAATATAGTGTACAAATAGCTCTATACATTTTCAAAATGATTCATACTCTCTGGTTTATTTGAGACTCACTGTCATGTGTCATTACTAATAATTTAAAGGTTCACCTTTGTAACTATGTTTGCCATTCATTTTGGAACAACAGCATATGAAACAGTCTAGCACATACTGCATATTCCAATTGGCAAGACTGTCCTTCACTTGGCATGTTATATGTTATAAATAAAATTAGACAAGCAGATGCAAGACTTCCTTTGATTTAGGTGTCCGAGACTTATCTTAACAACTTTTAAAGCGAAAACGCAAGGTAATTTATTTGGATTTAATACACAAACGCAACGACAGTTAGCAGGTAATAGGGAGGTCTGCAGAGTGATCCTGGTAAATCATGACTCTGCATAAAGTGTAACATACTGCTCACCATAGCCCTGGATCCATAAAATCACACACTAAGGGGAGTTTATTAATGTACTGAATTCGCACACAGCAATCAATGTCTGTCTTAGAGGTTAAGAGAGAAGGAGAGGTGCATGAGGCGAAGAAAAAAGATGCTAGAAAGAGAGAAAAAAAGTGATACAGAGAGTGAGACATTGAGAATGACATGCACAGACTGAGAGATAATGTATCAAGGGTCTTGTTTCATCCAACAGTAGGTGAAAGTTGTGATTGTCCTTCCTCAGGGATCAAAATGGAAGGTGCTAGAAAAAGTGTGCTGCGTCATTTATCATATGATCAACAGCTACCATGACAACATACAACCTTCCTATTTAAATGTGCATTGATCGGTTTTGATGGTTTGCCTCTAAATCATTGCATTAGAGTTCAGGGGGTCAGGACAGTGGAAATAGCTGTCAGTGTGTAAGCACTACGTCTTCTAATCATGACTTAATAATAATAATGTATTCAACTTCTATAGCGCATTTTATTATAGAACAAAATAGGCAGAATGTCTTTACGCACACCAAATAATGCATCTACCTCATGCAATAGCACATGTTATATTATACTGCTGTTATCATCCAGTCATATCAGGCAGAACAGACACTATGCCAGAGAGGGCCTTCCCTCTATTGACCTGGGGTGGTCATCCTAGAGATGAACCATGACTGATAAACTGCGAAGAGACTTGCACATCATTCCAAGATGACGCCACAACTCCGCTACTAGAGATGAAATGAGAAAGACCCTAAACCGTGATGTTCACTGTCATTGAATCCCACCTGCATACTTACATCAAGCAAAAAGTTAGTCTTGAACATGAATTAGCTTCCCAGTGGATTGACCTACATTCTCTAAACCATGATTCCTAGCCATTACAATATTTGAACTGCAATGCAGAGTGAAGTATATTATGCAAACGTCAAGTTTAACATACATTTGGCATAATATGTGGCCTAGTTTTTCCACCCACCTACACAGTACAGTAATACATTATGCATAAACTGGGTTCAGAATACCTGGTTTGGAAAACTATTAAATATGCCACTACAAGGATGTGTAAAGTCTTTGACGAGATGTAAAATGTATGACTTGTTAAATTATGTAAGCTCTGGGGGAATTAAACTACGTACAAACACATTGTGTAGATCATAAATAACACGCACTTTTATGATAAACTGATCAAGCATGTATTCTTTTTTCAACAGATTTTTATCAAATCTGTGATGAAACATTTAAGCATTTGCCAAATGGACTGGACACTGCTGCGAAGTGTACCTTGAGCAAGATTTATGTGAACAACATTCATCAATATTGAGTGGGTGTGTTGCGCATTACTGCGTGTCACTATGCCAACACATGATTGACATCTATTTACCTAAATTCCCATTATGAATAAGAAAACATACTGCGACTGTCACGCGCTGTTTTGTCATGCACAGGCAATGCATATGTCAACAAAAATCTTACCTTAGTGATGGGGATCAAGGATAATGTCTAATAAGACGTTCGTTTCCCATACGAAGAAATAATTAACAGCGGCCGAATGAAATATTTTGCATTGGTTGCAAAAACAGTGTACTATTCTACATCAATCTGCATGAAACAAGTTGATAATTGGCATAATCAAATAGGCAGAATACGACTTAAAATCGAAGTGATGCACGCTCGGTAGGTGTGTCTTCTTCAATTTGAATATGCCCATGGTTATAACAGAGAGCACTGCTCTTTGGATCAGCATCCTTTGGCGTTGCGCACGCAGACCAAATTCCGCATCAACGGAATTCTCCTGTCAGCTTCCTTCTGCATTTGAATGGCAAGAACGACAGCGAATAGTCTGCAAGCCTTCCCTCTACTTAAGCCAATAGCCTGTCTTGTGTTGCTGTTGCTAAGGTCGAATGTGGAAATGAACAACTACCGTAAAGGGAAAGCCACAATTCCATATCGCTCGAATCCTCTCTTCTGGTTCCTTGTCTCCTTTTCAAAACCCATTGGAGGAGAAGGTCAGAGGGACGGGACCTCTGGGGTTGTCATCCAATGGGTTTTGCGGAACGAAGAAAGAATGAGCAAAACGAAATTGAGACCTTACCAGAGATTCCTTAACGTGGGGCATTGAACCCCAGGTGCCATCACCAGATTGAAGAATAGGTTGGAATTGTAACAGAAAATGTTCTACTTTAAACATATCACTCGCACTACTTACGTAACCGCCAGTAGAAGATAAATGCAGATTTATTAGGCACAGCTATGTCTATATTTTACTAAAATGGGGTTTTGACTTTTTGAAAAAGAAAAGAAATATTACAAGATGCCCAGGCATCATTTCTATCTGCAAGCCATCATATTGCCTCGACCTGTCTTACATACAATGACTCTGCTCAACTATGCACACACACACACACACACATCACTCCCCTATACAAGCAGAAATCTGTACATACATTTGCAGATACGTTTAGTTGGTCCACACAGCCACGATAGCAGCTAACTCTTGTAAATGTCAAATATTATTGTTGTTGTTATAGATGTGTGGCTTTTTTCTTTTACAATATTTTTTTCACTCTTGCATTGTCAAGCAGGAGCCTGCAATAATACAATTAAAGCACCCACGATAAGGCCTGAATCTGAGGAACATTGAACCTGGGAGGACATTGAAGTAATGTTCGGATGTAAGCCATAACTTGGCCTTATTATGTATGTTGAGGGAGGAATCACTAAAGCCCAACACGACCATCTCCAACCGTTTCTCCCACCAGCATGGGTGCTGGGCACATTTAGCTTTTTAGTCACTCTGTAGCTGCCTGACATAATGGTGCAACCAAAATTGAACACAGAATTCTAGTTTTACTTGAAAAAGTCTGGTTCATGCCACTATAAAGGGCGGTAATACTATAAAACTTAAGACATTGCACATCAAATTTTTCTAGATAGAATACCAATACACAAAGACAAGGGTGTGTAATAAAAGAACCTTGGAATTTCTGACATAGGCTAAGGAAAAAATATACATTGAAATCATTATAGAAATATGGTGAGAAAGAAATAAATGCAATAAAATGTTTTTACTGAAAGATGATAAAAATCACTTTAAATAAGATGTCGAAGGGCTTTTGCGTCCCTGCGAATGATAGTCATGGTATAGCATGACTTGATCAAGATGGCGCTGCGTATGGCAGCCTCGGTGTTTTGGGGCGCGTTGTTTTGTTTTGTTTGTAAACTATGCAACTACACATGTTTATTATGTTATGTTTTTACTTACTGTATTATTCTGTTTTAAAGTACCACTTACACGATAGAAAATTCCTTGTCAATAAAGCTGATTCTTAATCTGACGCCTGTAAAATAGATTTCGATTGGATGGAAAACATAAGCCAATCATAGCTCGTGATGGAACAAGTATATTTGCCAAGTCGGTGACATTCATGTTGTTTCCTTACACATGCCTGCAATACAACCGTAAATAGTGTCTATAATGAATATTATACGGTCATCGTTTTTAAGGTTTCATGGTGTTATATGCTCCACCAGGTAATTCTATGTCCTTCAAATTAATATACTATTTTGGAGGTCTTACTTGAACGCTAGTTAACCATGCAATGTTAGCTGGCAAGCTAGGCTAACTATGCTCTGGGTTTTGCCTTTAGTCTGCTGGTCTTAACTTTTTTGTTGAACAGTGATTTATGAAAGCCATCATATATTAAATGTTGTCTGGCTTCTGATTATATTTGTTTGCATGTTGAGTTAGCTTGTTATCTTTTTGCTTCGTTCCTCAACTTTTCAGGACAGGTTAGCGTTTGAAGAACTGTATGTTGTTCACTAAATGTTGGTGATAACAAATCTTGCAAACGTTAACCATTACTCAACATCAAACAATAAAACGTTTGGTAAACTCGGGTGTGTACTTATTTGACAAAGGTCTAGTGTTTACAAAAGCACCTTACGTTCATCAAAGCTTCTTCGTATGATCATTGATAAATATCTGTTAGAGATTTTTTGACGTTAATCAAGTTGCGCTTGAAAAATAATAACATAATTGTTATATAGATGCTTCTTCCCTGAATATTGACATCTACCACTGAATTGCTGCTTTCTACATCGCCATAATTGACGATCCCAAAAATAACATTCGACAGTGAGAAATTCAGTTTAAAGTGTCAAGGACAGTCTTTGTAGTGTGGACAAATAGATGCTGTGTCTTAATCTAAACTATAAAAAACATATATTTTCTTTCATTTTGCCGTTTGTGTGTTTGTAATTTTTGCCTCAGTATATTTAATGACGAGTCGCATCCATGATATGTTTGTGGTTTCCCAAAATCATGTTTCCCAGGGTGGCACTGTTTGGTTGTTGCCCTAGTACTTATGTACAGTTAATGCAATAGCCAAAATCTGATGATGTGTTTGAATGCAGAAAGTAATTTATTTTAATATTAATAGTACACAAGACATTACAGTGTTATTTGCATACTTTCTCTCTACTTGGGGTTTGAGGAAAATCCCACTACCGTTTGGGTGTTACAATAAGGATGCAGTATTTAAACACTTGTAAGGTTAAGTTATGCTATCTGTCTTGAAAAGGCAGACTAGGTTAATAAGTGGGGTAGCTATCTGTACATTTTCACAAACCAGCAGTCTAAAGCAATCCTAATGATTATAATGCCCTAGCACTTCCAGTTTTACATGGTTAAAACATACTCTATATTTTTCAGCAGTAATGCAGCACTGCAGCTTCCAAGGTCCACTGGCTCCCAGACCCAGGCACTGAGTGTATGGGTGCTGTCCCGGGATGGTGTTCGATCGCAGACCCCTTTATGTGGACCTCTCATATCACAGGCTGAGGGGGCTGAAGTGTTCCAGCAATTCCCCTGGCACTATCAGCAGGTTCGCACAAAGAAGCGGGGCACAGAGTACCAGCCCAAAAATCTAAAGCGGAAGAGGACACATGGCTGGATCAAAAGGATTAGTACCCAAGGTGGCATCGAGGTGATTCTTCGTAGAATGCTGAAAGGGCGAAAGTCTCTGTCACACTAAACAACCAATGGACCTGTTTTCTGTCAACTTAAAAAAGTTGACCACCATGTTGTTGAGGCCTAACTTAAAGACTCAATCAGGTTTTGTGTACTGCAAGATGTCTGAAATATTAAGACAGGTGTTGCTCCATAAATGGCTTGTAAGTGACATTCAAAGAGTGTTTTCCCATAATATAGATACAAATATGTATTGCAGAGATTGTTGTTGTAATCAGTGAGATTAAAATATGTAATAAATGACCCAGAAATGCTCATATCAGCACGTTTGAAATGGGTCCAGAATTGGAATATTGTACAAATTGCAGCTGGACTCCTGTGTGCTCTTCGGCTCCTAAAAAAATTTCTTCATAGAGCCATTTTTCATTTTTTAATCTGAATCACATTTGGCATGTTCCCTGTTTAAATAAAATCACTATTGTGAGTTAGTGAATAAAAATAACTTTAAATAAATGCAGTATGTGTGGTGTTGGTTAAAGCGATTGTGGTTGGTGATGAAGCAAAGCCATTACAGAAATACCAAATTTGCAAGGTCCATGGTCAACTGATTTATTGAAAAATGAAATTTAATTGTTAGCAGCTCCACGGCGTATTAACGTACCTCACCAACTGGTTGCTGTCAATGTGGAGTTAAAACTCGTCCTCTCATTGGCTGGCATATTCTTGCATGAAAAGATGTGACCCAATGATCATTGTCTTTGGTAGTCAACAACCATCCTAGCTCTCCTGTAGCCAATGGAACACCAGGCAAAAACACCCATGCCCCATACACGGACTAGCAACAAAAATGGAGTATTGTTGTGCTAACTTGCTAGCGAGCTATAAAATGTAATTTGTTCCTCGATGCGTCGTAATTTCATTTCCGTTGATCTCGAATAATATTTGTCAAATAATACAGTTTTATGTTTGACAGTTTAATGGTTAGTTTAAATTGGTCAATAATATTCTAGTTTCGTAGAAATACGGTCTAGCTAGTAGCTAACGTAACAGCGGGTTGCCTGCTAGCTGTATAGGTAATAACAAGATTGTCTATCTAGTTTGCTAGCTAACTTTAACTGGTGGTTTCAAAGCGTAAGTTAGCTTCCTATATTATGTTAACGTGTTAGTGATACACGTTCGTTGTACCTGGTGATATATTAAATATTAAAAAAAGTGAACGCTGAACATCGATTTTCGCTAGCTAATTTAGGTATCTAGCTACGCAGGGTTTTCTTGTTGCTAGCAGGTTTTTCACACGCCTCAATTGACGTTAGCTAACAAACTACTATTGGCCCTGTTATCTTTCGGGGTGGTCAACTCATCATGGATAAGGTAATTTGTGTTTTTCTTTTTACCTTTTAGGAAACATTAGTTATCAAGCTATCTAAATATGCAAGATATACCGTTGGCTGCTAGGGTAACTGTTTTAAATTCAACATGCTAGTTAGTCAATCATGATATGTTTACTTTTAGCTGGGCTAACTGGACAGTATGAGCGCTGGAAAAGAGATATGTTCGACGTTATAGTTAGGCCTATAGGTTCCTAATCATTCACAACCTCTGTAATTTCGGTTGGTAATTTAAATGTTCATAAGGTTGCACAAAAGGAACGTATTTTATCATCACTTCAATTGTATCATAGCGTGGGGCTAATTTCTCACGTGCATTTCGTTCTAAAACAGGCCGACTTTTTAAAAGGACTACCAGTGTACAACAAAAGTAATTTCAGCAGATTTCACACAGACTCTGTCTGTAAAGCTTCGGTAAGTGACATCCTGTCCTTTCCAATTCAATTGTGAATGCAATCCCAAATTAGTTTTATTTTGCCAAGAGCACGAAAAGCCTAAATAAATTGTGGCAAGCTATTCATTTTGTAGTTGTTTTGTCATGCTTGTTGTTAAGTTAGTAAGTTGGTTCTTACTCACTGATTTCCTCTTGTTTCAGAATCGGAGACCGTCTGTGTATCTTCCAACGAGGGAGTACCCATCGGAACAAAGTGAGTGATACGGTTGTCACTGTTTGTGGATGGTGGTGTATTTCCTCCCATCTGATAAGTGTGTGTTATGAGTGATAAAAGCTACACATTACAAGATTTAGAAAACGTTGTATTCACGGTAGGTTTGGATCTGATGTTTATTATTTTCTTCCAAGTCATTGTCACAGAGAAGACAAATATCCTATTGAGATACCTTCACCAACAGTGGGACAAAAAGGTAAAAGACTGGGGAAAGGTGACAGCTTTTTAAAAAGACGACTGATTGTTTTTCATAACATATGCACTGTATTGTTGTTTAAAGTATGTTTGTTTTCTGACCTGTTTTGGATGTTGACAGAACGCTGCCAAAAAGCGGGAGCAGGAGCAAGCTGAGGGGGAGAACACTGCACCCCCACGGAAAATTGCCAGAACAGACAGTCGGGAATTGAACGAGGACTCGTAGAGAGTGCCGTGTCCGCAACACAAGCAGCCGTACACACACAGTACGGATGAAGAATCACAAGCATTTGACAGACAGAATAGACCACTGGCTACTTCATTCAACATGATTTTGGGAGTCTGACAGTTTTTGTCTTTGTATTTTGTATTTCCTTAGTTCCCCCCCCGCCACTGTTCTCTGATTATCACATAGGTTGAAAGCTCTGCTTTAATTGGTGAAAGACACAATAGAGTCTCCCTCTACTGTTAACCCCGTGGTTTTAATGTGGGGGGCATTTTCATTGCTCTGTTTGCTTACATTAGTTTACTTGTACTTCATGTGTACTTTGATCTGCATGTTTTAAAGTAATTTCCATTTAATCAATTAAGTTGCATGCCATTTATATACATCCTTCTGGGTTTCAAAGGAATAGGGTAGGATTGTATTTCTGATGACAAAGGAGGTATACTGTACCACTAAAGGATGCTTGTGAGATCCCTAACAATTATTACATTGACTCGAGAAACAACAGCTGTGTACAAACTCTAGATTAAATTAGTCTCAGGTTGTTACAAGGAATGTGGTCTCAAATAACTGTATTCCTGAAAGTGCGGATGTCTCTTGGTTTGAGTGATTGATTGCCTTAATGGAACTGTTTGTTGATTATGAATTCTTTAGGGCTGTCCCTTTGTTTACATTGTAATGGTATGGGAAGAAGTGCTCACTGGTTTCGTTTGACAGTGTGGATGTTTAGAGTGCTCTGCGGTCATTTCTGGGGATAATTTAAAGGCACGCAAAACATTTTACGGTGCACTACTGACCAACTTCGTAGCAATATGTATGTCCAACTCACCAGTCCTTGGTGTGCAGAAGTTTAGCACCAAGCTTTAGATTACCATCAGATCTAGATTAGGTGTCTTGATACAGGAATGTATCTCTGCATAGTGTATGAGGTAGCAGTAACGCAAGTGGCGCAAGTGATTTGATGGCTCCACTAGTAAGAGCATGCAGAGCATAGGTTTGTCCCAGAGCCAGATTGCCGACTGGGGTTTAAATGTGAAGTATAAGGTGGTTCCGTTCCCCAGAGCGAGAGGTAGCCCAGTGGCCAGGCCCATGGTAGTAAATTGAGTTAAATATATGGGCTTGATATTCTGCAGATTTTCCTCGTTTATTAAACATTTGACCGTAGTTCTGTTTTCTGTTTCCCAACAAAAAACATACTAGAATGCACTGGTGTTACCCAATAGTATCTTGCTAGCTTGTTCTTGGCTTAGCTCACTCCTAGGTTCTGTCTACTTGGCTTACATAGCCTCTCACTGGAAAACATGTAGCTATAAATATACAAAAAAACGTTGACATAGTTGTAACCTGGCATAATTGATTTGTGTGACGCTATACCTATGTCTTGCTATAAGGACCTCTTTCAAAATGTTGGCTAAATGTGCCTCTGGCATGTAGGACCGTGTCTCAAAGTGGTTGACTGGAAGTCATGATCTTAAACTGTTAATGTGGATCATTGTAAATACACGTTCCTGATCTCTATATCCCTCTGCTGCTATTTATAATTGTGTAGTTATGGTTATATTGTTGGTTTATACATGGTTTGATTCCTCAGACCATTATCAGGTAATGGCGCCAGGACTTGCCGGGCTCTGAACTTTTGGATAGTTTTATCTTTCCTAAAACGGCCACACCCAGTCGTTTAAATGCATGTATAAATAAATTCTGCTGGCCATATGTTTTAGGTGGTGTTGGCTCGTCTTGTTTAATATGATCTTGAGGCTGGCTGACTCGGTTTCTATTATTTTCCTCAGTGAAGCTAGCTGTCTACATGTGCTAATGTTAAAAGTTATTTTCACAGGTAGACAAGAGCTTTTTTTTATGAAGTATGATGACACTCATTCAGTTCTTCTCATGAGTAAACTCAGTTGACCTGAATAGACATGACCTGATGTGCTGTGAATAAAATTGTGTGGGGCCATGCTATATTAAATCACCTGTTTTGGGACCTTATACATACTACAAACAATATCCATATTTGCCCTGGAAATATGGAAGTAAAAGGTTTACCATAAATGTTAAATATGGTTTGTTGTAATCTTTCCAAAGGCACAGAGACAAGAAAAAAAACTGGATATTACCCTTTTCAAAGATGTTCTTATACAAAAGTATTATGTTTCAATTTGGGTTCAATACTTTGCGTCATGGTTCTAAATAAAGTCATCTGAGTAATGTCAGTTTGTTTCTGCTGTGTACTTAGCTTCTGTTAGATATGGCTTTGATTTTTATGATTTAATTAACAATTTAGTTAAAAGTATAAACAAATTGCCGGGTGATTCATAGTCTTGAAATTGTTAGAAACGTAATGCGTTACATTTTCGATGGTCTCATGATGAAGTTTATTGGATTGTTTTGCATCACTATGGTACATTCACTACTTCATGTAATAAAATAAGTCATAGAAAAACAAAGTTAAGAAAAATATAGTATCTCTCAAAGTCACAGTGAATGTACTCATTCTGTACTATTGCAGGGATATACAATGGCTTGGTGTAGAAAGTGCCCAATAACAGAAGACATTTAAACGCATGCAGATGGTTCACCATGCTTTTTAGACATCAAATCGGATTAATGGAACGGCAACATGTGGAACAGAATACATTGCTATCCGGATGTTTTAAAGCAATGCGGTTAAGAACTGGATTTAATCACGGTTCTTGGGTCTCAATCAGGTTAGACGGTTTGTACTGACTTCCCATATATATATATATACTGTAATTTGGGTTGAGAATGAATCCAAATTCTGCTGCATTCTTACATCTGATCTTATCGTTTGGCACATTCAGGATGAACTACAGGAAGCGCATTATCTTGGCGACGTTATAACGAAGACGTTGCTTTGATCGCACCTCCAATTGGCATGATAGTGGACTAACATTTGAAGCCGGATGGGTCGGTGTCACTACATGGTCTTAGTTCTGTCTTCTCACTCTCCGACGAGGGTGGCTCCTCGGCACAGGAATTCGAGTTGAGTTCTTGCCTAGTGGCCTGAATGGTGGGAGCTGCCTGATTTGCATCGCCTGATTTTGGAAGTTGAGCCCCGTTCGCACACACAACTGCCCCCTCCGACCTACTGAAGCCGAACAGTTTACCTGGGCTGAATGGCCGGTTGGGGGACTGGGATCTCTCCTGGTTCCCAGAAGCAGCTGTTGCTACAGGCCCCGTTGCTGGTGTCACCGACAGTGGCTCCTTCTTCAACTCGGGTGACTTGCGGAACTTGAAGCCGAGGAAGCCGGGTAGCTTGGCTTCTCCTGTGGGGGACTGAGGAGATCGAGCTGTGCCGGAGGTGAACTTTCCCTGCTGCGGGAAGATCTGCTTGAGCTTCATCACGTTGTTGTTGCCCAGCAGTGAGCTAGGTCTCCTGGGCTTGTCCCCGGCCTTGACCTGGGTCTTGTCGTGGTGATGCTGGTGGTCTGCTTTGTGGTACTCGCTTTCCTGTCGGACCTCGGCCTGGAGCTCTGCCTGCCGCTGGAGTTCCTCTTCTTCACGCTTTCTCCTCAGCTGTTGCTGGAAGTGCTGCTGGGCTTGTCGCTCGTGTTTCTGCACGCAAAAGGTGAAACCCAGTATGCGGAATGAAAAGCGCTGCCTCGCTCCGCAAACAAAGTCAAAGTCACATTAAAAGCAGCCCCCATCCAGCAGAGAGATACTAATCGCATGGTGAATTCTTCCGTTTTTTGCGGCTACTTAAAAAAATGTCCAAAACATGGGGTGGAATTGTTTTACAGTATGCAGACATTACACACATTTTGCCATGAAGTACGGAGTTGGTATGACGGTATCTTTGTGAAAATGTCTGAATCATTAAATGGGTACTGGACAAAACAGCTCGGTCAAGGGATTGAACTGAGCGCTGGAGCTCCGTAACTGTACCTTGAAAGCTTCCCTTCGACGGTACTCCAGTTTTGCCATCTCATCTGCGACCCATCCAGGGACATCGGGGATCGCCAAGTGGATGACGTATTTTAGGAGGATGGCCAAATGCTGCCAATCAAAAAGGAACAAACAACCCGGCTGAACAAACTGTGGCATTAGAGGAGAGCAGTAATGATGCAATGTTTTATGTGGGCAGTGGAGGGCACTGCATTTCTTTATTCCAGCCAGCTCAGTCAGTAGAGCAGGAGACATTAATCATGTCGGCTGCATGCATGTTCGCAGTTCTAAAAACAATGTATGGATTTGCATTCATGTACACAGCTGAAAATTATATTCAAAGCAGGTTTCCACAACTGAAGGATAAACTACAACTTACCCCCCCACCACATTGTAAGGTCTTGTATTGTATTCTTAGTGATTTATGTGTCCTCGGTTTTGAGAACAGGGGTTAATGAAATACTGCCACGTTTGCATGCGACTAATATCGGTATTTGTACAGACATTTGTATTTATGTGTAGACAAAATGGCGGGCCGCAACAACCCTTTACCTCCAGCACCACGATGGAGATGATGACCATCTCTGGGCTCAGCCAGGGGAAGAGGCGCTGCAGCTGACCACACTGGCCAATAAGGTAACAGTTCACTATGATGGCCACCAGGCCCAGGGCCTCCATTGCGGTCTGCACACAGAGAGAACACCAAGCTCTCAGGGAGTTTTGCTAACGGCTCGCTGATTCTGAGCTCAATCACAGATGGAATAAATGTGCCCATACAGTGACCCTCTGGAATAGGACAGCGCATACGGAATGTAGATTTAATATTCCAACTGGGATTGTGCAAACAGTGGGAGCCTATAGCAGTACTGTCGCGCAGAGACGTCTTTTAAATGTGGTCCAAAATGTGAGTGGCCATTGACCTGCCACTGTCCGATACTCTCCACCCTCTGACCAAAGGGCCTCTGCATGCCTGTGCAAAGTTTCAGGGCATCACTCCGGATCTCAACAACGTTGTTGACGAGGGCACACATCGCAGCTAGTGGGAAGGCAGAGGAGAAGAGAACCACATAGCCGAACTGGATGAACATCTCCTGGTAGTCCTGCAGGGTGTCCTGGTGGGTCAGAGGTTAGAGGTCACACAACAGCTGAGGTTGTCAGGGATTAGCGTCTACGTCCAAAACCACCTTTTTTGGATGACCCAAAATAATATTTTACTCCTTTGCATTAAACGGTAACAAACAACTTACATTTTGGTCATTTTTCAGACAGAAATAGAAATTGTGTTCTAAATGCATTGTATTGCATTCAGATTATTGTGCCCACATAATCAGAATGCACTGCGGTTCACATTAAAGTAGTCAGCGGGTGAAAGAGACACACCTCGAACGTTTGCATACAGCTTTCGATCTCAGCTTGGGTCAGGATAACAGACTGGGGCTCCTCCGGTGGGTCGATCCAGGATTTGGTGGCCTCTTTCTCTGGTGTGAGACTCTTCCGTCTGTGACATTGCACTGTGTCCGAGCCACTTGTTAAGGAGGCACTCGTTTTGCCAGTGTCTTTGGTCTCAGGGGACTCGTGGTCACTGTCATCGTCGTCTATCTCAAAGATGCTGGAAGGATCCATTCCCTCCTCAACCATCGTGGGACTGTCTTCCAAGAAGCTATCTTCAGGCTGGGTCACCCTAGCAACATCCTTGGCAATGTCCACCTTCTCATTGAAGCTAATCTTCCGTTGCCTCAGTGTGTCATTTATGTCCCACTCTTCTTCTGTGAACCGGTATCCAGCTTTTAGATCCCCTCTCTTGCTCTGTTCAGTCTGTCCATTCACAGGATGTGTGGCAGGACATTTGGGGCCTAGCAGGGACTGGATAGTCCATGAAGCCTTGGCTTTTCCTAGAGCCAGGCGGCTGTACTTGAGCACTATTGCCTGTAGAACCTCCCACATGACCGTGGGAGCAAACACTCCTAATTTGTGGTGCTCGTACAGATAAGGCTGGAGTACCTCCTTGATGTTCTGGAAGAACTGGCGGAAGATCAGGAGCGTGGCTAACATCTGTGAATAGAAGATGTGAGAGTGATTGTGTTTATTGTGATAAAACGCACAAAAGCTTTTAAATCAGAGTATTTTATAATCGAATTGAAAGGTCTCACCTCTTTCAGTCGCTCCATATCCTTGAGGTAGAATCCAATGTAGAAAAGGCTAAGGTATGAATTTATGAACTCAAACTGTAGAATTAAGAGAGGTACTCTGAATCAGGCATGGGCTTTTAAAAGGGTGAACAGTGTAGGTCAGTTATACATCACTTTGGATAATAGTGCTCAGTATTGTTGGAATAACAACAAAAATAACTTACAAAGACCATTTTAATGATGAGATTATTTTCATAGGCACTCTGGAGTCTGTAGTTCTCTGTAAGATCGCAACAACATCAAACACAAGATATCACAAGTAATTACTGAACAAACCCACACTATCACTTCTTGTACTAAATCTGAAGCGAATAAAGCCAGTGTTCAAATGAGATCTGTGCCCATATTCATATTAAAAGTCCTAGGAATCCTGTCAAAGCCTGTTAGCAAGCTTTCACCTCAGAGTAGGTTTTAGGATGATGTTGAGACAAACTTAGTCAGGAGTGAAATCAACTTATTATGGTTGATCAGCACAGGAAAATGCTCAGTGATGTTGAATGATGAAAAGTAACCAATTGTGTAGAGGCTCAGCCTGCTACAATTGTGATAGGTCCATTCTAACAACTATGGTTTAAGGTGACAGGACATCAATGACGTTGTCATGGAACAATGTTTAATATACATTTGGACTGATAATATGAATACTTTTCCCTGTTCTCGCGAATGCTTGAGTAATCTGTTGGCATGCATAATGTTCTGAAACCATTTATAATATTGTGGATTATGTGATTGATGTATTGCACTGCTTATAAAGGAAGACATTAGTAGTCTTTTTTTTCCATTTTCACCAAACCAGAACTACAGTCTGCCCAATTTATTTGTAGTAATTAAGTACTCCAATTTATTTTTGTTATTCCATTTGTTTTAGTGTATAGTATTCCACATCCACAAATTGTCTTGGATTAGAAAATGGTTCTTGCAGAGACCGGAGCCAACTTAGTTTGATTTGTTTTTAAATGTTTTGATTTGATCAACTCAGGAATTTCTTCAGATGCTTTTTAGAAACCATCGGTTTTCCTGAATCAGAGACAGGGACTCAATGGTCTTAGTGGATTTCACCTGCATAGCTTACCCATATCATTGAGCCAATACTCAATGGTCTTAGTGGATTTCACCTGCATAGCTTACCCATATCATTGAGCCAATGCGCAATCTTTCTGTAAACCTCTTCGCACACAGTTACGACAATGGCAAGCAGAATTTTCGGAACAAATCTTGTTATACTGGGTAACTCCTTAATTTCCATAACAAACTCCTGTAAGAGAAGCGAGACGAGACCGACATTTAACTACAGACAGCTCAAGTAACTCTTTTTCATTCTCTTTAAAAAATTATGTTTGTTAACATGTGGGTTGGGGTAGCAGTGGATTTGTAACAGGCAGCAGTGGACAGGTTGTATCATAATAATATTTCTGTCCGTGGTTTGTTTGATTCCTGTTGACTCATCTGTGTCTTACCTGCATCTCCAGACAGATAAGCATGGCCAGGAAGACAAAGCAGAGACAGAGGAGGCAGACGGGAAGGCTGACAAGCCACCTGAACGTTGTCCTCTTCCACGGCGGGTAGTACAGCTCCTCACAGCCTGTTATTGGACTACACCGCTTTGCCCCCTGTAAGAGACACAAGTTCACCCGAGCAAGAATAAAAACACTGACGCCCAACGTGGGGCTCGAACCCACGACCCTGAGATTAAGAGTCTCATGCTCTAACGACTGAGCTAGCCGGGCCTGTACGTCGCACTTTTTGACACCCACAGCAGTCAAGTGTACCCCAAAGATGTCCTATAACAGAAACGTTAAATTGCTCATGAATAAGTCTGGCAAAATCACATCCGCCCAACGTGGGGCTCGAATCCACGACCCTGAGATTAAGAGTCTCATGCTCTACCGACTGAGCTAGCCGGGCCTGTACGTCACCTTTTTGATACCCACAGCAGTCAAGTGTACCCCAAAGATGTCCTATAACAGAAATGTTAAATTGCTCATAAATAAGTCTGGCAAAATCACATCCGCCCAACGTGGGGCTCGAACCCACGACCCTGAGATTAAGAGTCTCATGCTCTACCGACTGAGCTAGCCGGGCCTGTACGTCCCCCTCTTTGACACCCACAGCAGTCAAGTGTACCCCAAAGATGTCCTA